>JANJYP010101935.1:0-13956 GCA_024605115.1 Rastrelliger brachysoma | reverse complement strand
TGTTTTAGTGAAGCTGATGAACAAAATTACATGCAAAACTACGTATGGAGACTAATTAAGAGTACAGTATGTGAGGGTTATGGACAAGAGAGATATTTGTACTGTTGTGGGACAGTTATGAGAAAAAAAAGTTGTAATTTCAAGAAAAAAGTAACAATATTAAATAAATAATTGTTGTAAAGATGTTCAGGTATTGCACGAATATACTGTAGTAAAGTTTAGCAGCAGAGTCCTAGTTTATAATATTTAATAAAATACAGGAACAACTGAAGCGTTTTATTCGCTTTTTTCTTAACTATTTTATTTAAATTATTTTATTATTATTTTTTGTTATATACTATATCTGATTAGCTACTATTAATATCTTTTTTTTTAAAATTCTGGGTCTTTTTTGTCTTATTTTTGTTGTTTGTTTTTCTTTCTCTCCCACCGCTGCTGTTTTTAGAGTCAATTGCTCTTCTGTGATATATATATATCTCCTACGTAATTTTGTTATATAATTTCTTAAAAAGCAATGTTCCCTTCTCAGTAGTGGAGTTCAGCTGGTGGAACAAACATAAAAAATGTTTTAATTTAATGAGAAAGAAGTCCAAGTATAACAATCACACAGTAAAACTTTAATTTTATGAGGAAGGAGTGGTAATATTTCACAATAATGCAACAAATATAAACAAAAAAGTGAAATTCTTTACCTCTTCTTTTAACTATGAGTCTATTAAATAACTATTATTAAATTACTTTTTCTTAATTTTGTTGTTTTTGTCTTGTTTTTATTGTCTTTCCCATTGTTGCTGTTGTTGTTGTCAATTACTTTTCTGCATTTCTTTCCATAATTTTGTTATATAATATCTTAAAATTAAGTGCAGCTGGTGGAATAATGTTATAATTATATGAGAATGAAGTCCAAGTATTGCAAGCATACAGTAAAACTTTGATTTTATGAGGAAAAAGGGTAATATTTTCACAATAAGACAACATAAAGGAGCTAAAAACTGCACTTCTTTCCCTAATATCTTTTTTACATTCTGTTTTTTTGTCTTGCTTTTATCGTTTTTCTGCATTTTTTTGCATAATTTTGTTATATAATTTCTTAAAAATCGATGCTCCTTTCTCAGTATTGAATTGCAGCAGGTTGGAATTTTATGATAAATAAGTCCAAGTATTGCAAATATACAGTAAAACTTTATATTTCATGAGGAAAAAGTCATAATATTTCACAACAAGACAAAATACAGGAGCAAAAAAAAAAATACGTTCTTGTCTTTAACTACATCAGATGACCTCATTTCTTCATCGTCGTTGTTTTTGGTATCAGTTGCTTATCTATTCTATGTTACTCCTGCATAGTTTTGTTATATAATTTCTTAAAAAGCAATGTTCCTTTGAAGTGTAGTAGTAGTGAAGTGCATCTGCAGGACCAAATATAAAAAAAAATGTTGTAATTTAATGGGAGAGAAATCCAGGTGTTGTAAAAATACAGTAAAACTTTAATTTGATAGAAGAAAGGGTGGTAATATTTCAGAATAAGAGCAAAAAACTGCACTTATTTAACTCTATCTGATGAGCTAATACTAATATCTTTTTTAAATTTTGTCTTTTTTGTCTTGTTTTTATTGTTGTTTTTGTTTTTTTCTCTTCCACTGTTGCAAGCATACAGTAAAACTTTGATTTTTAAGAAGAAAAAGTAGTAATATTTCACATTAAAACAACATAAAGGAGCTAAAAACTACATATATTTACCCTATTTTTAACTAATCTAATATCTAACACTAATATCTTTTAAAAATGTATCTTTTTTTGTCTTGTTTTTATTGTTTGTTTGCTTTTTTCTCTCCCATTGTTGCTGTTGTTGTTGTCAATTGCTTTTGTGCATTTATTTTTTTTTTTTTTGCATAATTTTGTTATGTAATTTCTTAAAATGCGATGCTCCTTTCTCAGTATTGAAGTGCAGCTGGCTGGAACAACTACAACCATTTAAATAAACTGGGTTAGAGATAAACACCTCCCTTTTCCTTTGCCCCTTGCACACTGACCAACGCTGTGTAAAAGAAAGCACAGCAGCGCCTCCACCTGCTGACGACGCTCAGGAGGACTCTCAGTGCTAGCAGGGTCATTTTAACCCTGGTGTAAAGGACGCCAAATTAATCAATACTCCCCTTCAACGCCCTTTCCACCAAACATAAAAACAAAATCAGGCCGGCTGAATCATTGGTTCACCCTACACTCCCTTCGCTATCTGAGCTGTGTACTCCCAGTGGAGCCAGTGATCAGGAAGAGCCGCTCTGATTAAGCGGGACTCCTCTTGACTCCTCCACCAGTCCTTCCAGTTACTGCACATCAACAGATCGACGCCACAAAGTCCCGCTGGTCCAGGAAAACATTTACCAAAAAAAAAAAAAAATCCCTTACTCCCACTGCGATCTTTACCCTAAACAAACTAAAACAGGCGGTGCACTCTGTCCTGATTAATATCATTGTTTTCAGTTGTAGCTTTAACTCTATGTGTGTTTTTTAATGTGTTTTATTTAATGAAGGACAATAAAGTTATCTTATTTAAAATGATTCAACATGCAATATAATATGTGTGTACAAGAATTACTAAGATACTTGGTGTAAAAACTTCTACTACCTGAACATCACTTTTCATTTTCATGTCAAATTAAAAGGTGTGAACATACTGTATCACTGTATCCACAGCAACAGGAAGTACTTAAGCCTCTTCAAAGTAAAACAGCAATACTTCTCATGTATGCTAAAGTTTTCCAGAGATACTTCAACAGCAGAGTTTAAACCTGCGTAAGAGATGTTTAGTTTAAAAGGAGTTGAACTTACGTTGATGTCCAGACTGCAGAGACTGAGGGAGTCTGCATCNCACACACACACACACACACACACACACACACACACACACACACACACACACACACACACAGCAGGCTTTATGTTAGAATCGCTCATTTCATGTAATTACTGTTGTTTATAGCTCCATTAAAATCAGCTTTTTTTTCATATTGCATCAACTGTAATGTGGTTGTGTTGGTTGTATTGATGAACACCAAACCAGCAGCTCTGTATGGCTTTTAGCTCATTATTCTGGTATTGTTTTTTTTAATATTTCAATAAAATTTTGCTGCACAGATAACAGAAAATAAACAAGTATTAGTAATAAAATATCTCCAGATTTCCAGCTGTTCAAATGAAGACGTAAAGGAGAGTCAAGAGAGGGTAAAAAGGATATAAAAAAATAATTATGAAGCAGGGTTGTTGGTCACAGTTTAAATTTGTTAGGTAACGCTCACATTTTTTTTGTATTATCATTTCTATAAGGAGTATTTTGTGTCTTTATAACACAAACAGACACACATATATATTATTATCCATACATACACAGGTGGCTATGACACAGGAGTTAAAGCGAATCGTCCACTAAAGTCAGTACAAAGGTCAGTGGTTCGATTCCTGGCACACTGAAGCATCCTTGTGTAAGATATTGAATATATTCAGATTGCTTCTAATTGCATCAGAAACATCGTGAAGTACTTGAGCAGGTTGACTCATTACATGGCAGCTGTCAGTGTGTGAACATCAGCATGTGTTGTAAATCACTTTGAAAGGTTGGTAGACTAGAGAAGTGCACGACTATTAAAAAAAATGTTAGTAATAAACCTAAAAACTAACATATAAACATAAAAATAAAGTCAGAAGAGAAAGCTCCACAGTCAAGACTAGAAGATTTTTTGCTCAATTAACTTCTCGTGTCAAGTCAAAGACAACTAAAGTGAGTATGATAAACTATAAAAATACAATAAATAAAACTATAAAAACACAATAGATAAAAATAAATATAGCTACAGAATAAAATTATCTTTCAACCATTAGATGGATGTAGCGGAGTATAAGTGGAAAGACTCAAATGGATAAAATATATGGAGTCAAGTAATGTTAATAATATTGAAAGTAAAGGTTATCTGATTGTTTTTGACTTTGTATCTTTAAGACAGTGGTTTTACCCTCCACAAATGGGTCTACAGATAAATCTGAGGGTGATAAACAAGAAAGGGGAAGAGAGAGAGAGAGAGAAAAAAAAACTTTCCTCTAATCTTTGCTTTTGTTCCTGTGAGGTATTACATTATTATTTTTTTCTGGCCTTAAAGTCTATTCAAATAAAACAAAAGGAAAAAAAATCTCCTTGGTCAAACTGATAAATATCAGGAACTAGCAGCAATTGAGACCATAACGACTCTTTGAAAGGAAAAAAAAAGTGACTTAATATTTCTAGAGAGAGGTGAAGACGTTCTTCCATACTGGCTTCAGCTTTGAGCCACGGTAGCCGACACTTAGCGAACAATTGAAGTACTTGTACATAAGGTCAGGGTGAAGACTTTGTCGAGACTAATGTTTCCGTTTTTAGTATTTGTGATGTTAATCTTTGTTTGGATGCTGGAGTTAATATCAAAGTTAAACCACTGATATGATCTGTTGTGTTTGTTTCGTGACATTTCCTATTAATGTCCACACGTTGATCACAGACACTGTTTAGGCCAGGTAATGTCTGTTGTTACTACGGCAACCATGATTTTCACACGAGTTAATGTCCACACGTTGATCACAGACACTGTTTAAGCCAGGTAATGTCTATTGTTACTACGGAAACCATGATTTTCACACGAGTTAACATCCACATGTTGATCAGCGACACTGTTTAGGCCAGGTAACTTCCGTTGTTGCTACGGCAACCACAGTTTTATGGGATAGGAAGCAGCGCAGGTGCAGCTGTGAGACGGAGGAAAAACAGTTCCTGTTCGCTACCATGACAACAAAAACAGGAAGAAACCACACATCAGGTCACCGAGGACACACAGCTGTATGAGAGAGAGGAGAGGAGAGGAGGAAGAGGAGAAGGAAAGGAAAGTAAAGAGAAGAGGAGGAGGGATGAAGTGGAGGAGAAGGGGAGATGAGAAGAGAGGAGGAGGAGAAAAGAAGAGAGGAAGAGGAGTAAAAGAGGTGAGAAGGAAGAGAGGAGAAGAGAGGATAAGGAAGAGAGAAAAGAAGGACAGGTGAGAGGAGGAGGAGGAGGAGGAGGAGGAAGGGTTTAGAGGAGGAAAATAGAGGTGATAAGAGGAGGAGAGAATAAGACATGAGAAGGAGTAGAAAAGAGAGGAGGAGGAAAGAGGAGAGAAGAATGGAGGAGAAAAAGAGAAGTAGAAAGTGAAGAGAGCAGAAGAATAGGAAGAAAAAGGAGAGGAGGAGTGGAGAGGAGAGGAGATGCAGAGGACAAGAGAGGAGAGAAGGAGGAGAGAAGGAGTACAAGAGTGAGGGNAAGAATGGAGGAGAAAAAGAGAAGTAGAAAGTGAAGAGAGCAAAAGAATAGGAAGAAAAAGGAGAGGAGGAGTGGAGAGGAGAGGAGATGCAGAGGAGAAGAGAGGAGAGAAGGAGGAGAGAAGGAGTACAAGAGTGAGGAGGCAAGGACAGGAAAGTAAAGATGAAGGTGAGGAGGAGCAAAAGAAAGCAAAGTTAGAGGAGAGGAGAAGAAGGGAAGAGAGGACGAAAGTGAAGTAGAGAGGGGGAGAAGGAGGAGGAGAGGAGAAAAGAAAGGAGGAGAGGAGGAGGATGTTGGGAGCAGTGTAACACAGAGAAACAATAGCAGGATGTCGGTGTTTGTTCAGTATTGTGTTCGGACTTTGTTGTTGGGCGGACGTTATATAACCTGGCAGACGTTACCTTTAACTCGCTCTCTATAGAAACCACAGGAGGAGGATAAGGAGAAGGAGGAGGAGGAGGAGGAGGAGAAGTCTGCTCCTCCTGCCTATATAAGGTCAACTTCCTCTAACATTCACAGCTACCTCTAAAATACACATTCATTAAAGTTATTAGAGTGAGTAACTTCACACATCACCGACGCTATGAGGCTTTATATATGTATTATGACTACTGTGTTTAAATATGTAGTTTTCTTCTTCTTTCATTTTTTGTTGCTTTATTTAATTATTTATTTTAATTTAATACTCTTTGCAAAGTAATTCAGTGACTAACTGGTGGGAGTCCTTAATATCATCATTATTATTAGAGAGTAGAGTTCAGCTGCGTTCACACCAAACGCCATCAAAATCAATGGGAATGGCGCGATGATGCTAGAACATAAGTCTGGCGGCGCGAATGGAGAGTCTGGAGCGAATAAAGCTGGCCGCAACATCCAATCAGAGACGAGTTTGTACTGACGCAACTTTCTGACGGTAGTAGCAGGGAAAAGAAATGGCTGACAGGGCGACTGGAGCGTATAGTGTAATGCGCGAATGACACAATTTTCCAAAAATGATCAAGTGGTGCGAATTGGGCATCTTGCACATTTAATCGTGTTCGGCGTGAACGCAGCTTTAGATGTTAATGTATAAATATGTGTTTGTTTGTTTTTTTAAAGATTTTTTTATTGTGAAGTTGGCAGACAGGAAATGGAAGAGAGAGGGGATAGACATGCGGTAAAGGACGCTCGGGCCAGTATTCGAACCGGGGTCCGCCGCGTGCATTGCTCTACCGAGCGAGCCTACATATGTGTTTTTAAAAACAAACAAACTGCTAATTATCACTAAAAACAAAGTATAACTGACTCTGAAGGGAGCGTTAATAATAAATAATAGTGTTTAATGTGAAACAATGAGCTTTTTTAACTCACTTATCTTAAAGCTGAGTAATATATGTGCACAGTGTAAGCTATATTATTTATTATATTACACATGTTAACATACCAGCTCCAAGACTTATAACCTAAAAAAAATAAGACCTACTAAATAAAAATGACCAAATACGATAAGGCTGCTATGTATAAGTCTAAAAACCAGTGCCCCCAGTTACACTTATTATGTGCCACTGCCCTTTGAGTACAATATCTAACTGGAAACATCTTTTTTAATTGGTAAAAAAAAGTGTCCCACATTACTATAATAATTCATATTTAACCATTACAAAAGTCAGTAATAAAAATTAATATATAATATTGGCACAAACTCGAATGCATGTATAAATTTTATGGTAATCCGTTCTAATATTTGCTGAGGTATTTCAGTCTGCAGCAAAGACACAAACCATCATCCCGGCTGTAAAAAACCCTGCTGCTACCACAGATAATAAAAACGACCACGCATCCTATTTTACTTCCTCTTCTCCTCTGCAGGGTCACAGGGGGGCTCTAGTCTGCCCCTGCACGGACACATAAAACTGCCCCCGGAGCACAAATTAGCTCCGTGTGTGGTAATCCCGTTTAACGCTGATGCATTTAAGAATAAGTTTATAATGTACCTCGGTATCAAATCATCTGACACGTAAAGGAAATTGGGTCTGACATGAAGTGAATATACTGCGCTGTCATTGTTGATTATTTCCAAACCTTAATCTACTCTAATTTA
Source organism: Rastrelliger brachysoma (assembly GCA_024605115.1). NCBI lineage: Eukaryota > Metazoa > Chordata > Actinopteri > Scombriformes > Scombridae > Rastrelliger > Rastrelliger brachysoma. Next base: position 6,556 of record JANJYP010101935.1, on the reverse strand, counting down.
ATTTTACCGCCATTAGGAAAGAAGTGCATATCATTAAATTAAAAACAAACTTTCTCTGCATAATGTGAATACTGCAAAGCCTTTTTACTCTCCCTGTGGTCGGTTTCAGTATCAGACCACTTCAGACACACAGGTTCACCCCCCCTCCCTCCATGCATTGTAAAAATGTCAAAATCTATATGTTTTTATGCTTATACACACAATATATGAACAAATAGTGAAAGAAAAATGAATTACTTAATAAAAAAAAATCAGTGCACTGCCATATAACTCAATGTATTTATTAAAATCAATGTGTTTCTTTAATAGTATTAGTAGTAAGTTAATAAGTATAACACTGTGAATTAAAGATAACTTGGTGCTAAAGTGCAATTATTGCTCTCTTTAGCATTTTAAAACTGAAGTTAATAATTATTATGATGCTTTTATTGTATATTTTTATTGTTATATTATTTTTTTGCTGCATTAATAACAGTGAATACTGGTGATGGTTTTTTTTTTATTGTGGTGGATAATAGTCACATTTGCACTCTGGGTGTATGAAATGTAGATAAAGTTTGTGATTATTAGACTTCATCAAACTATAAAGTGACTTCATGATGCATCCTGCACAATACAGTATGTACTATAAGAAAAAATATAGACCTATATAACATGAATAAGGCTTGTAATAATGTAATAAGGCTTTGTATAAAGCACAGTATTTCTAAAGTCTAAAACTAGTGTCCAAAAATTTCACAAGGAACATTAATATATGTGCCATTTTCCTTTTGAGTATAATATATAAAAAAGCAAAAAGGTGTCCCAAAAAAACCCCAATCAACCCTATTTAAGTCAATAAGCAACGTTAATATATAATGCTGATATGAACATGAACGTATGTAGTAATCTGTTCCAGTACATGTCGAAATATTTCACTTTAAAAACTATAAATGTGGCTTCATCAAAGTCAGTGGGATTCATCCTCTGGGGAGCACGATTTGTTTGTTTAACCCTAACCTATGTTAAGTCATCTAAAGTAAATGAAATGCAACCAAATAGAAAAAAATGTGCAGAAATTACACAAAAATCAAAATTGTGCAAGAAAGTCCTGTAACTGAAGTTTCATATTAGCTTCAAATAAACTACTCCTCCATCACTGATATTAAAAACACATTCATCAGTCTGTATAACTTTATAAAACGTAGACTTACTAAATAACATGACCAAATATGATAAGGCTGCTTTGCATAAATCAAACATGAATATACGGTATGTGCCATAAATGTGCGTTCTACATGATACAGTCTGTACTTTAAGGTGTTCTGTATCTGTAATGAAAACCCATGTTAAGACATCAACAGTAAATGAAATGTAACTAAATAGATGGAGTAATTATTAATATATGTGCCATTTTCCTTTTGAGTATAATGTATAAAAAAAGCAAAAAGGTGTCCCAAAAAAACCCAATCAACCCTATTTAAGTCAATAATCAACGTTAATATATAATACTGATATGAACATGAACGTATGCGGTAATCTGTTCCAATGCATGTTGAAATATTTCACTTAAAAAAAACTATAAATGTGGCTTCATCAAAGTCATTAGGATTCATCCTCTGGGGAGCACGAATGAATGCTTAACCCTAACCTATGTTAAGTCAAATGAAGTGCGACCAAATAGAAAAAAATGTGCAGAAATTACACAAAAATTTCAAAATTTTGCAAGAAAGTCCTGTAACTGAATTTCATATTAGCTTCAAATAAACTTCTCCTCCATCACTGGCATTAAAAACACATTCATCAGTCTGTATAACTTTATAAAATGTAGACTTACTAAATAACATGACCAAATATGATAAGGCTGCTTTGCATAAATCAAAGTGCGTTCTACATGATACAGTCTGTACTTTAAGGTGTTATCTGTAATGAAAACCCATGTTAAGTCATCAACAGTAAATGAAGTGTAACCAAATAGATGGAGTGTGGAAATTACACAAAAAAAAATCAAAATTGTTCAAGAAAGTGTGTAACTAAAGTTTCATATCAGGCTCCAGATGAACTAAAAACTAAAGGCTCCTGGGTTTTGTCCTCCGTGGCTGACATTAAAAACACATCCATCACCTTTTTAACAGCTGTATCTTTTCAACAAGAGCAGTGATTACAACCACCGCAGCTTGTTTCAGTGATCACACGAGGACCTGATTCTTGTTTTCAGACACATATGAGACATTATGAACCTGTGATTAAAGGATCTTCTTCTTCTTTATCGCACACACACACACACACACGCACACACACACACGCAGAGACTCACCCGATAGTAAACAAACAGACAGCAGCCCATCATCAGGATCAGATCTGCTCCTCACTCACACACAGTTCAAGTGTTAGTTAACGCTCTGCAAACAGTCACATCTACTCCTCGTCCTCCTCCTCCTCTTTTATCTCTTTCTCTTCTTTTCCTCCAGGTTATTTATCCAAAAGTCACATCAGCTGTCCTCTTATTTTCTCCTCACATCTGCAATCACTTATGTCTCTTATGTCCTTCTCCAGTCCAGTGCGTCCACCTTTTCGATCACCTCCTTTCCAGTGACATTGCTTTTCTTTTTCTCCTCTTTTCTCCTTCTCTTCACCTCCTCATTCAGTTACTCCAATCTTGTCTTTTCACCTCCTGTTTTCACTCCGCTTCTCTCAGACACAAACTAAACCTCCTCGGCTGCTTCACCTCCTCTCTGAATGGATCTACAGACCCTCAGAAACCCTTCACTGTGTGTGTGTGTGTGTGTGTGTGTGTGTGTGTGTGTGTGTCCACTCAGTTCCCATTGGACAAACAGGAAGTGACGGTCGTCCGAGGGGGGGGAAACAAGCCGCCGCTATAATTAGGAGCTGCAGGAGACACTATGACACCAGAAGTAGACTCAAGAAGACTATTAACTCCGAGTTTTAAAAAAAAAAATCCTACAAAGAAAAAAAAGATGCCCATGTGTTACGAAAAGTGACGACTTAAACACGCAATACTATTTTTATCAGATAACCGCGGCTTACAGGAAAGTCCATTATTACCTGGTTTTGTAGTTCTGGCTGTCATTCAAGGATTTTATATTGCTTTTATGTTAATGTCTTTGTCTTTTTATGCAAACTTAACGATAAGATAGCGGCAACAATAATAAATGCCACAGTGAAAATTAAAGAAAACACCTTAAATAGAAATCAGGGTAAGAGTTTCTGGTTTAACTTTATAGACTTCAAAGGTGCACAGAGAAGGGGGAAAAAGTCAAATATCCTGCAGCTCTTGTGTAACAGAGCAGGTTTATTGTTAGATCAGTGCGTTGCAGCTCGCGGCCTTCATGCAAGGGTCTAACAATAAAGCTTATCTGTACTGAAAGTGTCGACCCAGCTTTGACTTTTTAGACTTAAACAAAAGAGTAAGACTAGATGTAACCCTTACATAATCCATTTCTACATCCAAGAGCTGCAAAAATACTTTTTACTTTTAGCCTGAAATGCAACATCTTCCTCTAATGTGACCCAGAATATGAGAAAAAGTAAATTTATTTGACCCGTTTTCATCCAGAATTTCAAAAATATTCACTTAGTTCATGTTTAATATAATTTTTTGAAATAGTCATCATGTTTTATGTGATAATAGACCTTAATAAAAAGTGTCTTATATGGTTTTTATATGTGACTGAGGACGTCTTTATGAGAGATTTCTGGTTGCTATGGAGACTAAGTATGTGAGGAAATACTGAGACAGGTGAGGATATGAACAGTATGTGAGGGTTAATCAATCAGCAGCTATCAACTCACTTAAATTATCTTAAACCATTTCACACATAGCGGTCACCGGGAGTTTTCAAATTTGTAAACTTTCCATGGGAATTTATGGGAATTAACCGGAATAAACTGGGAATTTACTAAACTGAAGGTACATTCTTAATAGGGAACTTAAATATAGTTGTGTAAAATTAATAATTTAGCATAATCCTGACTAAAACAACCAGATATCATGCCGTACAGTTGAATATCTATGCTATCACATAGCACACTGTTTACTGCAGGGCTACTGAGGCCACGCCCCCTACGTGCACTTTGAGCCACACTTTGAGCCCAGAGCGCACAACAACTGAAGACAGACATTTGAACCTGTGGACAACATAAAGTGAAGTGTTGATGACATTATATGGTGATATATTTAATAAAGTTGGTGATGTTCAACATTTTGTTCACAAATATCACATATAAATTAGATCTGCAACAACAAATCGATAAAAATCTATTTACAGTGGTATTGACGTCGAATTTCATTATCGATTCATTGTATCACATGACTAACACGTATTCGCCATATCATTTCCAATTTTGAATATTTCCAAAATTGCCAAACTTAACTTCCCATGCAAATTTACCGTAAATTTTCTACCCCTTTGCAACCGTAGCGGTCACTACAGTGGACAACTCTTATATTAAACAGCTGTTTTCTGTACCACTCAGTCTTTCTGTACAGGAAAGTGTGTCCAAACTTCTGACTGGTAGTGCACTTCAGACACCACAGTGGGCAAATCTTTTAGTTGTAAAGCAGTTAGCCTGGCCTTAGCCATCCGTACACTTCCACTCAGTTATCATTTCCCTACGCGTAACATCTAGGTTTGATCCCATTGGAGTTGATTTCTCCGGTAGGTCGACCTCCGGGCCAATCAGCGAACGGAATGGGGCAGGGGAGGCGAGTGTTAACGATGATGCTGTGCACATGCGCCACATTTGTGTTGTAGTGTCCTTGGTTCAAATTTGACAAAGCCTGCAGCTATCATTCACAACCATTGTTGTTTACGACACGGAGACGAATGTGCTTGTTTCCATCTATGGTTTCCATTGTAAGTAGTAGCATGGTAGCTTGCTTCACGAACAACTCTGCACATTACATATGTCATGACTAAACGTTAGTGATTGGGTAAAATCAGACCCAATTGTTTCAAACTTCAACAGAGTTCACTCCTCTCACCTGAAATCGCTTTTCAATTATGCAGGTCCAGACCCTCTGTACGAAATTAGCACAAGGGTATGGTAAGACCAGGCTATAAAGCAGTAGATTTGTGTTATTATGAAGTAATTTGATGAAAAAAAATAACTTTAAATATTTCCTTTCATGCCTACAGAGAAATAAAAAACACTAACCAGAATGAGGTCATCATCATTTATGCATGAAAGGGTTAAAGCAGAGATGACATAATTTCCAACTTCTCAGACAAGTCATTAGCAGGTTTTCTTTTTCTTTCATGATATTAAAGTTAAAATGTTTGAGCTTTGGTTGTAAACAAAACACAACGATCTGAATATGTGACTTTGAGAATACAGTATGTAAACAAAGTGTCTTATTTGTACGTCACCATGTTTAAATGTCTTTTCTATTTTACCATGTGTTGCTTTTATATCCTGTCTTGACGCAGTTTGTTTTATGTAAACAGTTCCTGAATTCCTGAATTTCCTTGTTGTTGAAAGCTACCAAACACAAATAAGTGTCTTACTGTGGCTCACCAATAATTTTAATAACAATCCTCAGTTGCAGTGCTAAAGCAGAGGTCGTGACCTTTTTGACCTCTGTCTCCTAAAAATGACATTGAAAAGAGATTAATTTGCGTTCGTTGGACATCAAACATGTTTGCGATGCAGCACCTCAGAAGAAGGAGGTCAGAGAGGAGGAAAAGGTCAACAAAGACCGCCGTTCACTTCCTGTTTTCTACCTACAGTCAGCATTGTTTTCTTTCACACACGAGCGTCGCTCCTTCACTTTAACCTGATCATTGTTGTGCCTGAAGCCTCGAACAGACGCACGTTAGCGCTGAGTGAAAAAACAGAGGCAGCTCTTTCACTTGAACGGGCCTGAAGCCATGAGACAAACAGGCTGAACCTCGATCAAGTGTTCAGGCTCTGATTTGACCTACATTTACATTCAAGGTCAATGAGAAGAAAAAAAAAACAACCTAAAACGTTCCCTGTAGCCGCACGTTTGGTGATTTACTGTCATGTGACCCAGAATATACAGTACTGTTTAAAATGTTAGTCCACCACTGTCATATAAAAACAGAAAATACGGGAAATATGTTCACAGAATTTAACATGAATTATTAAATATTATTATTAATTAAGGTTCAATTTAGGTTTAAAATGGATCCTGCTATGCACGTGTAATATTATCATTATTATTATTTCATATCTTATTTTTAGATTGTTTTATTCTTTATTTAATGGAATTCTTTTTTTTTTTTACTTTTGGAAATGTCAAGTTTTCCCCCTCACGGTGACAATAAAGTTACCCAAATATAACTTTATAATACTTCATAAATACTATTGATGCCCAAATGCATTACAGCTGTGGAGGTGCATTACAGTAATCCACTACCACGTCTGTTGTTAACGTTGAAAAAACATTAAAAAAAAACCTTTTATTCCACTTTGTGTCAGAAACAGGTGAAATCTACATTACTAAGCTGTTTTCTTTTTTTCTTCTGTTTTTTTTAATATTTCATACACATTTTCTGTATTTTCACTTTCACCTCAATCAGCATCATGTAGC
>JANJYP010101933.1:0-15114 GCA_024605115.1 Rastrelliger brachysoma | reverse complement strand
GAGACAGATAACCATGTCTTTTACCTTCGGCACTGTCTGCGGCTTCACCAGTCTGCAATATGCGCAACGCTTTGATGCTTCCTGGAATTGAAATCTGCATTTAATGTTAGTGTACAAAAAAAAAGATCATTCAAGGTCATTCAGGGTCTTTTTTTTTCTTTTGTTATGCTTTGTGCATTGATTTTTGTCTTTTTATATAATCGAACAATTAATTTATCATTGTATCTTTACATCTTCAAACCAGTATCCCAACCATTTATTGTCCAAGAACAAACAACACTATTACAATACAATGCTATTTATGAAGATGATTAAAAAATATAATCACTTTTATGTACTCTTTTAGATAGCATCATACACTCCTGTAGCTAACATGTTTCATCTTGTTAGGATGTCTATATTTATCAACAAAGTCAAGCCTTAGCTAAACCAAGGTGAGTGTTTCTATTGGGCATGAGAGATCCATTAGCCACACTGAAGCATCTTTTCACATTTCAAGTATTTTCACAGCAATCACTTAATGGTAAAACCCACAGTCTCAATCATATAAGCGCTTCACCATATTTAAATTGACACAAGCCACTACACTAGAGAGAAGATGCTACTCTTTTTTTAATCTTCTTTCTTTCTAAGGGTTTTTGTTCACTGTCTGCTCCTGTTGTAAACACTTTTCCACACATTATGTCACGCCAAACTATTCAGTTTGAACTGGAAATACTCATNCTGTTGTAAACACTTTTCCACACATTATGTCACGCCAAACTACTCAGTTTGAACTGGAAATACTCACGCAAGCCAAATGAGGCTTCAAGTTGTCTTTAAAGGCTTGGATTACCATTGATACCTTATTTTAAGTATTCACTTACATTACAGTGAGAGCAAAAAACGGAATGCATTGCACATATTTTATGATGCTGTTAAAATAATGAAGGGTTATGTATTCTCTCTCTCCCTCTCTCTCTCTCTCTCTCTCTCTCTCTCACACACACACACACACACACACACACACACACAAAGACATACACACAAATCTATGGCTGTGTCCTCCCATACAGTTCAAGTCAGATTAAGAGCAAAGAGAGGGCACTTTGATTACAGCAGTAAAATGACCCGCTTCACACAAAGTTCACCTCATTTTGGTTGCAAATTAAATGTCGGCTTTGGTTTAGAGAGCTGAGCAGGTAGCCTCACAGAATACCAATATACTGTGACCATTCCTTCTACATAAACGTTGTACGCCTATAAGACCTTGTAACAAAATCAATTCAGCTGAGGCTTTGCTTACAATATACTATATATATATATATATACTCAGCAAGCCAAATGTGTCAAATATGGTAACTGTGGCCACATAAAGAGTTTTGCGATGTAAGCATTGGGACAATTTGACTATTCTAAAAAACAACCCCATCAATTAAATACGAAGCATCTGGTGTGCTGTGGTGGAGTAGGGGTGGAGCGTTTACCACTTAGAGGTTTGTTCGTAAGCAGCAGACCCTGGTTCGAATCGGAACGATCCTTTGCTGCATGCCCCCCCCCCCTCTCTCTCTCATTATTTCCTGTCTAGCTACTGTATAATAAAAGTGTCAGTGCCAAAAAAATATATGAAGCTTCAGCTTTAATTTAATATGACTGTAGCCTCAATCATATAAAATATCATCATCATTAGTGAATAATTATTTTTCCAATACTTTAGCCTGGCTTGAGCTCAGGTAATCACAGCATGTGCCATTAGAGGCATATAGCAGATGCTTCTGTCCAAAGCACTTTGCAGAACAGTAAGTGCAAACAATTACATCTACTGTAGCTACTGTACAACCCCTTGAGGCAGTCCGCTGTAACTTTTTCTACTTCTTGGTGAGCAACACAACATCACAGTCATCAAGGACTCTGTTTATTACTCTTTCCGTTTAAATATATGTAATGCTTTCTTGATCCACAAGAAGGTCTGCTTATAATAATTCTTTCCCAAAATCCTTCACAGACAGATATCTGCTCATTCACCAGTGCCACTTAGCTCTCTGCTCCAAGGGTCTTTCCAATTTGGCTTAAGTGTAGAAAGCTCACCTGAGCCTGGCATACTTAAGGTCATTATAGCTGAAGACTGCAGCTGGGGAGCCTTCTTCTGCCTGAACCTCTTCCATCATAATCTTCTCTTCCAACTCCTGACAGTGTGTACTCCCTGCTGGAGCAGGTGATGAGTTGCAAATCAGTATTAATGTAATGCTGTGTAGATCGCTCTTCCCAGGTGGTGATGATACACATTCTCAAACACATGCTGCTGGCATGTGCCATTATTCTAAACCATACATGATTTAAATGAATGCATATGCAGACACATATAAATACTGTATACTAACTGAATATAAGGTTGTTAAAAAAAACAAAAAAAACTGTTTGCATGCATGCATGTACAATATTAAATTATAGAAGTAGTTGTGCATGTGTAGATGTACCTATATCTGTTGATTCCATATAAACAAGACTGTTGATGAAATAGGCAACATTTAGTTTCTGCTCAACAACTACAAACTGCATACATGGCCTAATTTTAGGATAGTGAGTACCAACTACAAACTGCATAAGCTATCAGGCAAATCTCTCCAGAGTCTCTTCTAAAGGAAAGGAACTCAGTTGTGAAATCTTAGTCAGACAGGACAATATGACAGAATAGTCTAGACTCTGTCATAAAATGTCTCTTGCAGTCTCCTAAAGGATGTTTGTCATAACAAATTATTATCAAGTGAATAAGGTAAATCGGATGTATACCTCAGAAGCCTTACTCATGCATTTGTACCATATGTATGAAGCAAAACTGCCAGAATTAAATGGCAACTCCATTAAAAGTGTAAAGCTGCCCAACTGAAACTTTTCAAAAACCATTGTGTACTATTGTCACAGTACAGTAGAACACATTGTCATGATTTGTTTACATATGTGAAAAGTGAGGTGAGAAAGTCATGGTCACAGTCTTTAAATAATCTTTCAACAGTTCTTTCCTGTGTGTCATTTTAAATCTGTACAGAAGAGAAAGAGAAAGCAGCACACATGTCAATACATCAATACAATACAAATACTTTTATTTAGCAATATTAGGTGCACCCAATGTATGGTAAGACAATTAAGCAGGCCTACACAGACAAGATAACACAGAGAGGTCACAGGATGGACAATTGGAAAGTCAATATATCACTTGTATCATAATCATGATCAATAATACATTTTACACATCCCCTGTGACACTGTCAGGATATCAAGTGACCTCACACAAGATTAAAACAATCCTATGTTGTGAAACTAAGCAATACATAATGCATAATATTTAAAATTCTGATGCTATTTTGTCTATATTTCATTTAAGATTTTACACATTTAATAAATCATTCCTATTTTTTTTTCTTTTTTTTTCCAGCAAGTATGCCTTAATAAAATATGGATTTGCCCATATGTACAGGGAAATAGGTTTTGGTCGCTGCAACGATTCCCACTCTCCTTACTTGTCCTGAAGCTCATATTAGCTTCAGCTGAACTTTGGAGATCATTTTTACATGAATAAGGACTGCAGAGTTTGTCCCATCTCTTACAGTGTCTAACTAAATAGCTTCAGGGCTGCTATGGAGACTAATAATTGTTACAGCCACCCAGACCCATTTCCATGTATTAACCCTTACATACTGTTCATTCAAAATTGACCCATTTTGACATCTGAAAGCCGTAAAAGTACCACAAATGGCATTCTTTAAGACTGATATTTCACATTTTTTTAATATAAAGTAGCCCATAAGCTACAAAAAATGAAATATTTCAACATTATTTATTTTTGTGCAGCTGATTTTTTTTATTTTTTTTTTTTTTATTTTATGGATGCTCCAAATAAAATTTGATTGATATTCATTCAAATGAATTTTCAAGTCGCCTGAGGGGCTCAAATCAAAGTCATGGATGGTTACATAGTATCCTGAAACAGAGAAACTATAAATTGACATTTTTTTGTCATTGAGACAGAGGGTACACAGCTCAAAAGGAACCTTGTCACTTGCTGCTATAGATTTTCCATTATTCCCATTTAAGTGGTAACTGCATCTGCAACCAAACCTATACAAAGAAACAATTCAAACCTATCAATTTCCATAGAACCAATATCATGGTTGCCCAACACAGTCCTCCCTGTTGAGGAGGGCTCCTTTCATAGCACTACAAAAAGTACCTGAACCCCTATTGCAGTATTTTTTGGCAGAGTGGAAGGTGTTATTTGGTGAAGTGAGTCAAGGATAAAATATTTGAAGAAGTAAAAATAATAGAGAAAATAGAGAAAAGGTACTTGTGACTTCTCTCAGGCATAGAGGATGTCACATTCATCACATGCCAGTCACAGTAGCACATTAGTCCAAATTTTGTCCTGAACTTGCAATCAATGCCACAATAAGAGAATGATACAACTTCTGCACAGCAAAAAAGACTGTACAGCATGTATTTTTGCACTTGTTTTGTTTTATGACTAATAACTCAATGCAGAGTTGATTGTGCAATTGGCAGAGCAGTAGGGCATGTGTCTTACAGGCAGTGTTTATTGATGGTTTTCATGGTTGTAATGAAACACACTATTCAAAAATGGTATTGCATCCTTACCTCACAATAAAATTCATAGAACTAACTATGGCTGCTGTTTTGTTCCTGTGCTTTAGAAAACATTAGATCATGTTATAGTGCGATCGTGATTGTTGCCTATAAGTGAATGTGCCAAACCTAAAGGAAACACTCTCTCTGCGCTCTGAAAGATTAATGAAGGATAAATTATTGATAATCAGTTTTACTGTATATGAATGCAAAATATATTTGTGTTCAAAATTTGGTAGCTATAATTATAAAGAGAAACAAAGTCAAAAAATGCCTGCTCCATACTCAGAATATGAATATTATATTTAAGGGTTAACGGATATGAAATTATCCCTCTAAGATATTTTGCAAAATCAGTGTCCACTGACCTGCTGCAGCATAATCACATGAATAATAAAGATGATACATTTATCTGAATAATCAACAGCAAGAGCCAGCAAGTGAACTAGCTGAAAGGCAGAACCAAAACCCCTGTTCTCCCTTCCAGACACAAAAGTGCCCTTCTAAAGTACACTTATTAGCATTTGTGTGCAAAGATGTGTGTTTATTTACTTGAAACTGGACAGCATTTCAACTGAACGACTGTCATGTACAAAAATACTGAAATAATTTCAGATGGGAAAATGGCCAACCAAGATGTGAAAGCACAGCACCACCAGAATATTAATGATGACAGAGACCTGGCAAGAAAGACAAGGTAAGAAGGTCTTTATATCACACAAAATATTGGACTGCCTGAACAATGTTAAACTGCACATAAACAGTGAGAGTTATTCAGGCCAGCTATCTGCTGCATTTACAACAGATTAATAATGTATCTGTCGCCTTTACATTTTATGTTGTTAGGTATATAATGCTTCTCGGTTGGGGTGGTGAGGTCATTTTAGTTCTTTAGCACTGTAATGTTCAAACTATCAGATTTAGCCATGTTAGTGTTGTTGATGTTGCCCTTCTTTTCTTCCTCTTTTGAAATTCCATGCACTATAGACTCAGCTACTTGCTAACAAGATGATGTACATGCTGATTTGACCATAAGTGTGAAAACATCCATCCTGCCAGTTACATATAACAATCACACCCTTTTGTGTTTCTTTAAAAGCCATCAAATTAATCAAGTTAATACCTCCGGCACTTGTACTTATACTACAGAAAATACACATCTGCTGCATCTCATTGTATACCCACAGACAATTTCATTGCATGATACTATGGTCTTTTTCTATCATATTGCCTGGAAAAATAAATAAGACATGTATTAACTTTACATTTCACAGATGCAAATAAATCCACCCCCCACCACGACTTTCTCCTGCTGCGTCGATCCAAAAATAGACCTCTGGGTGCATCATCCATGATAATTAGAAATATTGGCAGCTTGCATTAGCCTGTGTTTTCAGTCTCAACTGACGCTGATCATAGTGGAGACTTCAGTACAGTCAGGGCTGGGAAACGATCCAGGAACGATGTTTGTGGAAGAGGCACCTCTCACCCAGCTGTGCTTATGTAATAGACTAGCTCTTTTGAGCCTGAAATTAGTCTAAAAACAAATAAATACTATTTTCATGGTATAATTATATCTTTTTTAGTATGTTTCCAAGCAAGCTGTGAGTGTTACAGCTTTTGAAATATTACTCACTAAAAGGGATTTGTAAGGAGTGTGTGTTCCACTGCATCAGAGTAATATACACACACTGGGGGCTGGGGGAGAGGTCTCAACTAAATGTATTATTATTCTTAATTCATCTCCAACTGTGAATGTGTGTGCATGGGTGGAGGAGGTAAGGCCAATTTCAAGATTAAATTGCGATGTGAACCAGCCAAGAATGCAATATTTAATAATGACCGGTTGTAAGTCTTCAACTTGCTGACTCACTGACATTTGCCATTTTCAAAGTGTTGTATGCACATGGATATTGCTTACAGATGATCTCGGTCTTCTTCACACATTAATGCCCACAATGGCTTTGAAATAGGTAACCTGTGGAGAACGTGTAAAACATCCTGAAACACTTAGATACTGGATCAAGTGGAACATTGCTGCCTAGCAGGTAAAGATATCCAGCAATCAAATGCACCTCATTGTGCAAAAACAGATCTGAGAAATTGACTCTGATGTTTTGACTCTGATTAATGCAAATTGTTGGCAGCTCAGCCAACCATCACAGTAGATAAAATTGAAATCAAATTACAATAAAATGTGTGTAAATTGTGGAATGAACTAGGTGGAAGCTAACCCTAGTAAGATAGCGTGTGCTGTTGGCTTTTATACTGTACACTACAGTTTTATCACAAATAGCAAACAGCATTTCTATTAATATTAGTGCTATTGTGTTACATTTTGAGAACTAGTTGCACGAGCTTCAACCGAGAAGTATTGTTTGTCCTTTCCTGTGGCTGTCAGTAATGGCCTGGCCCAAACAATGCCAACTATTGGTTGGAAAAAATGCCAAGGTCTTAGTTAATTGAGACTGAAGAGTGATGAATTAACACAGTAAGGCCACCTCTTTTACATGGAGCAGGAGGAAATGTATTTCATTATTCTCAGGCGTGTCATACTGTGTTGCAACCTGTTTCATTGGGTTGTGATTAAGTGTCAAAAACTATATTTCATAGTGTGACACAGAAGGAAGAAAACTGATCCTTTATTTCCAGGATGATGGTAATGAACACAAGCAGTGTTGGCTCATTTTCCAGTCATCTTCCTTCCTTCCTTTTTCATTTTCTAGGTGTACAGTGTGAGATGTAGAGATGCATAGATTAGATGTAATTTATCTCTATACTTCACATGCAACCGAGTGGATTCTCACAAAAACACTCATTACATTAAGATCAATAACACCTGTATTGTCATGTTCCAGCAATTACACTAAGAGGCACATTTTTAAAATTGCAACCAGGCTTCATTTTTGTTTACATGTAGTTCTTAAATTATACAATGGCAAAGTGTTAGTCTACTTGGGTGATGTTTTCAGTCTTTCATAGCAAACTGTTCAGTAGATTGTACATCTGTAGTTACAATCTTTCAGTGTCATTTTGCCTCTTTTCTTTGTATAGCAGTTTTGATACACTGCAAATGAACCACTACTGTGCTGAGTGAAAATATTACATGACTTTCCGTATAATGAAAGGTGACAAGAGTAAGATCTATAATTATGACTTACGTTAATGTTTCCCTGACGACTTGTTTGAACACTCACTGTTGACTGAACCATAAAAAAACATGTTGACCCCACTCATCATTACCCGAATAGTTAAAGGTGCTGAACCATACAACGTAATGTAGATAGGATACCTGTGACCTTAATGCAAATTTCCACTGATGTGGAAGAGCGAAAACCTAATTACTCCAGTTTCTCTCCCATAAAACTAAAGCATTTGTTTTTCCACACCACTGAATGATTTCAAAGTAGTTGGAAAATCTGATCATCCTGATCAACGACTTCCCAACTTTCTACTGTACAAGCTACAATCTAAAAAACAAAACACTGCCACAACTTAAATAAATAAATCAAGAAAATTTACATATATAATTTTAGGTGATTCCAGTTGATTTGTACTATTACTTTTATTAGGAAACCGTAAGAGTCTTTTATTGTTAATTAAAGTAGAATTAACTATTTGCTTTGTCCCCTAAAATCTTAAATAAAAACTTAATATTGTTTAAAAATAGTGGATCTTTAAATGCTCAAACTATTTAAAAAATACAGCAGTATTAAATATTAGTAATTTATGTACTCTATGTTATTTTAGTTTTAGTTCAGAAATGTCAATGTAAATTATTACTTTTTTATTTGATTTGATTTGAAATTTTATTTCGAACATGATGCAATTATTCAAAAACAGCAAAATAAAAGTAAGAAAACACAAAGGAATCATCCAGAAATACAGAAAACAAAACAAGAAAAAACAGCAATCAAATATCAAGATTTAATAAACAAAAGGCAGTACCTTTAGTACAGTTGCAAACACAATAATAGCTCACCAGTGAGAGACGAGTATGTAAATTTCATGCAAGTACAAACATGCACACAATCTTTAAGCTCATGTGAGACATGAGCCTGCCTGCTTCTTTATAAATACAGTATGTGTAAATGTACTACATCACAGGAGGTTGTAGTGGATGTATGTGCCAACATGGTGTGGCTTTTTAAAAAATAAATATACCATCTAAATGAAGCAACATTGTGCACTAGCACGTCTTCCTTCATGAGTAATCCAGTTTCCACACTGGCTGATTATTCACAAATATGTCATCTTGTAACTGTACCATTCCTCTTCAGCCATTCATTGTAATTCTGAAATTGCTGCAGTGCAGTGGAAAAAGCCTAAGTTTCCTCTAGTCTAATCAGTGGCATGGAGATGTTGCATGTGTCACAGTGATAACCAAGCAAGTTGTCTATAGTAGCAGTCTAGGCATTGGCTTATTGCATATGTATGAATGAACATGTGAACAAATCAATGCAGATTCATAAATATTTGTCCTACTCCGTCATAAAAAGAAGCAAGAAAGTAACATTGGATTAGCACTTTAAAAAATGTCCACATTACTCCAAAGTAGCTGACCTCAAATCAAACTAGGGCAACAGATGAAGCATTTTGATATGATTTTGTAGAGCAGCAGAATGAACAAAAGGTCAGGATGGGGTGAATCCTTTCTTGAAACTGTAACACATAAGAATCTCTATTGTGTTGGCCCAGTAATGCATCCAAATAGTGAAGATAAAAGCCATTCCTGAATTATTCATACAATTTCCAATTTATACCATTTCGATTCGCTCAGCCGGCTGGAAAAAAACTAGGCAGAGGAAGTGAACAAATATTGCTCTCTCATCCTTCAAGAACAACTGCTGAGTAATGTCCTTAACCTCCAACTGCTGCAGAATACAAATGTGTTTAATAAATCCCAGATGTGAGTACATATGTATATATGGAGCAGGCTGTTGTGTCTAGAAAACTATTTTATCAATGTGTTTAAAGCACAATGAAGTTACATATTGTTTAAATGAATTCCCTATGAATGTGTTGTATGGCGTTTGATCAACTATTTAGTTTGTTAAATGTCTAAAATATTACAAAATCCAATGTGAAATATAAAATATTTGAATAGTATAGTGATACTGCCACAACAGTCAAACTAATAAATAAATTAAATAATAAAATAAACTTAATTTAGTGATGTTAAATAAAAAACAAACAAACAAGCTTATCTGAAGTGGTAATCTGTAAAAAAAGTTGTTTTTTCCCTTCTTTGTTTTTTAGTTGATGCCTTTCTTAAATAAATCAAATAATGTAGCATTTACAACCACAGATCCACATACAATGACTTATTATCTCATTGTATATGCCAACTGCACATTGGACATTCTTGAAAAGGCCTATAATCACCAGCTACTGAAAGGCTAAGATACTAAAGCATACATTTATTGCAGGTTATCAGTCTTAGGCAACTCCTTAGATCTAAGGTTGGTGAAAGGATTTGCAATTACTGAGTCATTTTATTCAAATGGTTTTAGAAAATAATCTGACACTGTAGCAACAGAAAATGGTAAAAGGCCTTATTTTCCTTTGGTAAAATATTTGTTTTACTGCCTGTGATATAAATACACATTGGTCGCCTAAATACAGTACATCACAGAATAACATTGGAACTCTTCTGATTAGTTCCAGCTACAGTGCAATTCGATACCAGTCACCTATGTGAAGTTACTGATACAAATNTGTGTGTGTGTGTGTGTGTGTGTGTGTGTGTGTGTGTGTGTGTGTGTGTGTTTTGTTTGTTTTGTTTTTTTTTACATTGGCCATGTAGACTTTGTGTGTTGTTGTTTTGTTTCTTTGGACCCTGAGTCTGTCAATATATAAAGATAAAATAAGATAAATACATATATTTATGAACAGATTTGTGAACAGGTCAAGCAGCAGACTGAGAAATGCAATTATAGAGTCATGTAAGAATATTATACATTTAAGATTAAAGCTAGTCTAGCCGCTGTAAATGAGTTCCACAGGGTTTTGTTATTGGTCCTCCATAATTTCAGCTACACTGGTCAATATCTGTCTTATTTAGTTTCTCTAGTGCCTCAAATCAATGTCTTCATAAACAGTCAGCATGCTATGAATATATTATTAAAATACATTTCAAATTGTTAATTAAGGTTTAGTTTAGCTGATACCCTTCACAGTATAACCCCCACTCCCACTCCGACTCCTCAGGAATTTCAGGACCCTGTCTATGTCTTTGAAAATAATCCATACCATTGAGAAATGTTCTTTAATGTTCACCCATTTATATCCCTATGTGGGGAGAATATTTTAAACCTAATTATAATGATAATAATAATCTCTTTCTTCTTCCTCTTGTATCTATAAGGAGTATTAGCTGTAAGTTATAATAAAGAAAATTAAAAATAGGTAGATTCATATGGATTTTGGATTCATTAGTGAAGATTAGCTAATCTTTGTCTAATGCTTGAGCTGCATTTGTATCTCTCTTATGCCGTAGATAGCATTAACTCAGAACTGTATTAAAGCTTGATTAATTTAATTTAGTTTTAATGACCTTAGTGAGACTTATTAATTTTACATTTATGGAACCTCTGTTATGAAGTGTTATGATTGGGCTAAAATAAATTGAAGATGACTGGTAAATTAGTGATCAAAGTAGGTCTGAAAATATTTTTACACATTTGCTGGGCTAATGTGTCTAGTCAGGGAATACACTGGGATGAGAAGCTCGCATCCACATAACATTACAGTGGTAGTCCACCACTACGGATGCCATTAGCTCGGAATTGCTGAAACAAATTTGCCAACTTCATTTCATGCATCATGGTAAATCATGAAACCGCATCGGTAATAACCATTATTCGATATAACGGCCTTGAGAATAATTGCCTTGGAAGTTGAGGAAAAATGAGTTCTTAACATCTCATTTGGAGATGGACAGTATCAGTGCTTCCTGGCTGTGGGTGGAAGAGCATTCATGGCTACTCTGTGAGTCACTCTTGGATGCAAGTCACCTACTGAATGACAAGTTTTGCTGCAGCCGAGTAGGGTGAAAATGACTTCTGCTAGCCACGCTAAGCCATATCCTGTGTTGTGTGTGTGTGTGTGTGTGTGTGTGTGTGTGTGTGTGTGTGTGTGTGTGTGTGTGTGTGTGTGTGTGTGTGTGTGTGTGTCTGTCTGTCTATCTGTCTCTCTCTCTCTCCCTCTCTCTCTGTGTGTCTGCCTAAGGGAAACTGTGGAGGAGAAGCATCATAATAATTTCAATATAAACCAATCAATTAGCAGAATACCTCTGGTTCAAAACACAGTTGACTGACTCTTAATTTAATAGTGATGAATCCTGGGATATCTTCTTGATTCAATCTTTTATTTGCACTAAAATGCTCATAAATGCTTCACCAAATAAGGTTGGATCCATATTTATTTTAAAACCTTGAAATCTATATTGATATTGCAGTAAGCACCTTCAGTTTCACTGTTGAAACTGGGAATTAAAAGAAAAGAAAAAGAAAAGAATTAAAACAGATACAAATAAAAAAATGACCATTAAAAATTATGCCTTTAATCAAGTGCGCTTGAAGATGTAGTCCATGATGACTTGTCATTACCATTTCAATACAACCAAAGCATGAAAATATTGGCCACTGTAGTTACACCTGCTTTTCAGTATGCAGCAGTATCAACTGACTGTCCTAAGTGCTTGAAAGGAATTATAAATGAAAGAGAAGAGGAAAGTCTACCTAAGGTGGGGTAATTTGATTTATCTTTTATTATTTTTCCATCCTGTAGTGTTATCATGATTTCTTCTCTGAAATAGGAAATGTGATAAATATTGATGTCCTTGACAGGAAATGCAGCCAGGGAGGTATGTGTGAGATGCAGGCCCAGGCCTAACTATCACATGCTTTCCTTTGGACAGGGTGGATATATGCTGACCCACTACCAAAAGCCTTGCCTAAAAGTCCTTTATCAGGCTTGTTAGCACACACTCTCTTCTTCAGCTCCTTTCATACTCTTGTCTCTGGTTTCCTCTCAGGTAATCATTCATTGCTATATTCTACCTCCTTTGCTCTCTCCCTACTTCACCTACCACTAGTAATCACTCTCATATTACCTTCACTGTTTTCATCAATACCAGCTTTTCCTCTCTGTGTTTCTTTCCGTTATACCAGCATCTCTTACCCTCTCCCTTCTAAAAATCTCTCTTTACTCCCCTCCCTGTGGAGTTCATAGAGACAAGAGAGAGGAAGAGAGATGAACAGAGAATTAATAACAAGACAGCAGTAAAGATAAAAGAAAAAAAAGCTCATTCAGGGTGCCGAGGGGACCAAAATAGCAACATCAACTTTGCCTCACACATCTGACAAAGTGGAAAAAAGGGGCCTCGTAAATAAACTGCTAATCTTCATTAATGTCAGGTTAGCATTATACATTCCTAAATATAAGAATTTTAAAAGTCAATGTGAAAACAACACATATACAATTAATTCATTTAATACCTATGTCTTCCTCTTCATACAGTATATCATCTACAATCTGACAGCCATCTGAAACTAGTGTCTGATCTCTTCTCAAGTCAGTGCCATTATAGAAAGGCCCCACCAGGTAAACAAACAAATCAACATTGTGGGAAGCCCACAAGAATATATGTGGGTCTGCAGGCATCCATACAAAAAAAAAAGAAAAAAAAGAAGAAGTCTGGTTGTCGCATCACACCCACATAAACACATCAGGTAGACACATACTGTACAAAAATGCTGTGAACACAAGTCAACACACATAAATACACGTATAGATGTTAAATTCAGCCATGCCTAATTCTCCCAAATTTACATCCTCATTATGACAAAGTACCTTCCTCTCAGTTTTCACAAAACCAATACTATCACTGTCAGGTAATGCAAACTTGTCTCTAAGGGACAGGAGCTCAAAATAACAGGAGATCAATAGCAAGTACCAAGTGGAGCATTTTTCCCTCCAGCCTCTGACAGCTTGAGCAACACTGCTGGTGTCGGCACACATTTCTGTTCCCTGCTTCTTTCCCGACACTCTCTCACACTCCTCAGCCAGCCCATCCTCATTTTCTCCCTCTCTCAATGTCCTAAATAGCTTGCTCTGCTTCATTTAACTGCTCCCCATATCCTATAATGTGTACTGCTTGCACCTGCCAATATGTTATGAGAAGTAAATCAAGTAGGAACTGCAGGAAAAGGAGATGGATATACAGAAAGAGTGTGCATGTGTATGTGTGTGTGTGCATGCGTGTGAGAAAGAGTGTGAGGGAGAAAGCGAGAGGGAAAGAGAGAGTGAGGAAGAAAAGAAGACAGGAGAGATATCCTTACCAGAGCTGTAATGAAGAGAATCCAGAAATTGCTTGCTTCATTCCACGGTGGCTGCTCATTAAATCCAAGATACAGGGGAAAGGATTGAAGATTCCATCGAGATGCTGCCTCGAGAGGAAGAAAATGAGATTCTTTAATGGGAGGATTTTGGAGTGTTGTTAAAAAATGTGGTAAATATGCATAAGGAGAAGGATCTGATATCCAAGTCCAGAGCACTTCATGAGTCCTTCCCGTCAGCTGCGAAGCCACATGTGTACACACACTGACACATGCAGTTCACACGGCAAGCCACACACATACATGCACGCACATATACACATAGGGAGGGTGTATCCTCTGCTAGGCTGATTGAGGGAGAACGAAGGAGGGATGGAGACAGAGAGAAAGAGAGACACAGCAGAGGGGAGGGGATCTGGAGAAGGGCAAGGTGGAGGGAGGAGCTGCAGTATGTGATGAGAGATTGGGAGAGGGGAGGGGAGGAGAGAGTCTCTTCATCCCTCCTTATTTCTACCTCAGTCTGAACTGCAGTCTGATCTGCACAAATTTAACAGTGGGAGTTAATGAAATTATTTTACCAAATCTCTATCTGAAAAGACTGCAGGTAATGTTAAACATCTAAATACAAGGATGAAAGTGAAAACCACAGAAGCCGTTACAATCAGATATGTTTGTGTGTATATGAACACTGGGTTATGTCCCTTGCTTGTGCACAAAGCCAAACAGATAAACAAGCTGAGAGGATGGCTGAGGAAGATGATACAGGGAGAAGTTTGATGCACTAGGCAGATAGCCAAGATATAAATGCACCTTGTGTAGGATAGTATATCAGTTGAGTGCATATCAACTAACTTTGCAAACAACTATCACAACACTAGCATGTCCCTGTTATCACATTGGCACAAACTAGCTTACAAGTCATGACAACAATCCTATGTATGGTAATGCTACTATACATGGAAGTCTTTCAACGTCACACCACCAGTCCACTGTGCAAATAATGTATTTTACTATAACAATAATTAAAACATTATAATAATAACAATGATAATGTAGATAATAATAGCAACATATGAGCAGGCAGTTAAATGTGAAAAGCCCTTTAAGGATTTTTCTCTAGAAAGGTTTTTGTTAAAAGTTTGTGTAAAAAAAAAAA
>JANJYP010101884.1:0-13337 GCA_024605115.1 Rastrelliger brachysoma | reverse complement strand
GTCTATGATTGTCTTTATTTTGCATATTCATTCAAATTATAACATTAGATGTGAAAAATAAAGCTGCCTTCTCACCATTTTGAAACATTAATTTCTTCAGTTACTGATCTCGAAATATAAAGTGAGGCAGTCATTGACAGTACAGCGCAGTGCAGTTCTGATCCCGTGATGCTGTACTTACATGGCCGCTCAGCCACCTGCATTTGCTCATGAACATTTAATGACGTCCACATTAAAATATTTCACATTCAATCCCTTGCTCTGCTTTTTTGGGAAGAACTAAAAGGAGACTGTGAGTGGCCAGACTATAAATAACAGCCTCACCGAAGGAGGAAAAAAACAAAAGCAAAGCTTCTTCCAGCTACATCAATCGACAATGATAAGTCCACCAGCAGTCATTTGTCTTCTGTCAAAATTAGTGTTGAAGCCTCCTTCCTGTTCTTATCACACTTGGCAGTTGGTGTTATGTTTATATGCAGTTATACAGCGAGTGCCCTTCTCAACTGACAGCCAGGCGGCTCCTAAGCAGGAAGCATATATTCAAGAGAGGGTGCCCTTCACCCACCACCTCAGAGGCTTAATGTCAAGGGGGATGTATATAGTCTTGTAGTATTTCCCTGGAGTTTACTTTTGGTTTTAATACGACACAAATATGGCTTCTGACATGTAAACACACAGAAAACATCAGTCTTGCTGGGGATTTTCTCCTTTGCATTATGCCACCTGTTTTCACTGTGGTGTATATTACTGTAGCTATTCATTTTTATATTTTTATTATGCTACAAAAGTGAGACACAGTCATTTATTATCAAGCGTTATTTGAGTGGCACACACCAGATGCCTTATCTTTCACAGAATTTTGATAGAATTTTTGGAAAATCACACATAAACAAAGTTGATGACAAAAACGCAGAGAGAGAAAAAAAACATCCACACGTCATTCCTAAAAGCTTCATGCACTGAAAAACCCTCTTGAATGTACCCTGTTATTATTTCACAGCACTTCACAGAAAGTTTAAAATTACCAAAACTGACAGTAATTCAGCAGCAATTTTTGTTATCTAAAACTTGGAATTATGCCTCAATCCAATCCTTTTTGTCACCTCCCAGATTAAATGACTCACTGAAACCATTCAGCTTTTGAAGTGGCATACAGTACACAGCATCATTGTGCATTCATCCAGCGAGTGCTTGAATGATTGAATGACCAGAAACCATGCCATTTCACCGTGTAACATTCAGAAAAACAATGTTACGTACTTATGTTCTAGGAACTGCAATGGCTTTTACAATATGCTGTGGCTAAAGACCTGCTGTTACTTGCAATCAGTTGTTCATTAAGTAACCATTGCCCTCACTTTGCTTGAAGATTACAGGGGTAAGAACACACATCAGTTGCCTTTCAAACAATTTCCTGTTAAAAAAAAAAAGAAGAAGCATTTGCTAGAAATGACTGCACTGAAACAGAGAGGGCAGATAAAAGAGTCAGTGGATTGTGATGTAGCTGCTTTTCCAACCTAAACACGCCCGGTAATAGATTGAATCAATACAACCTCACCTTTACTTTATAAAACACTGCCTCAAACAGGTTTTGCTTGATCTACAAATGATGCCAGACAATTAACTAAATGTAACAGAAAAAAAAAAAAAATGCATCAAGACTGAAGAAGGGCGAGTAAAGGGGTTGATAAAGAAGCTGTGAGAAAAAACAGTACAGTTCATGGGATGGTATGTCACTGTAATTTCATCTCCACAGGTCAAGGCAGGGTAAACACTTATATAAAGGGATGACTCAAACCTCTCTGTCTGGCCAAGGTCGGTGTTATTGTATGAAACTCTCCCCCCCAATATTATGTCATATTTTGTGATGCATCACACATACTCTTGACAGCACATGTAACAATCTATAGGTAAAGGTAGAGAGACAAACTTTATTAAAAGATGTCATCATTAATGAGATTCAATGTTCTACTGCACAGGAAATGCACATGGGTACAATATTGTGAGATACAGTGGATTTAATTGGTTGGAACAAAGTGCGGTGATGTTTACTTTGGCTCTGTTTGTGTCTTTGTTAATCCTTCCGTATTTTGGCTTTTTTTTAAAAGAATTTTCACACTTTCACATGTGTGCTTTTCCATTTTTCTCTCTAAGCCCGCCAAGCTGCATCATACTAACAGCCAGCGACCGCCTCTTAAGTATGTTTGTAGGGTCCTGCATGGTTGTTTTCATCCATCTTTTGCTTTGTTGTTGTCAGATTTTGTGCTGTTAAATGATACAGTCTGCTCTTATGTACTAAATCAGCAACATAATTAGGCATCATTAGCTAGCTTGTCTCCCTAGACAATTCAGACCATGTAACATCTCATGTTCCCTCTGTAAACAAAGTGAGGTGCTATAAAATTACAGGTAAACATATAACTAACTCTAGAATACTGGAAAGCACAAGTGTCACACAGTTGCAATGTGCCATATGTATTATGTTAAAATCAATAGTGAGATGCTAATTACAGACATTTTACGCCACATGAAATAATAGATAATCAGAATTATAAATGTGATAATGATGCTATTAAATTACATGCTCAAATCCAAGGAGATCTACTGAATGATATTCCCGCTTTTAACTTAATGATATACAGTATGATGTATCATCTGTGGTCGTTGTGATAGCAGTCACCTTTTTTAAAACCACCTACACTATATCAGCACCACATGCAAAGACGCGGTACGGTGGGCGAGAATGATGATAATACCCGAGGTGTGATCATACCATGTTCCTGCCAAATAAAAGTGACAGGAGGAGACAGTAATCCCTACTCGTCCTGCTGCCGTTTTTTGACTGTAATCTCAGATTAATGTCCAGGAAATGTCCTTACGAGGTGATTGCACACTAGGGCAGATGTTGCACCGTGTTAAGTCATGTGTTGCACTGTAGCGAGTAGGTAGATGAATGAGTGCTCACGTTCTCTGGTATTTCCAAATCTGGTCACCTGAGGGAACAATGTCAGGAAGCTGTCTTGTCAAAGATATGAGGCTTTGTCTTCTTTCCATAAATAATATTATATCTACGTTTAGAATTACTTCACAGGGGCAAGCTGGAATTAGATATTTTTCTGCACCAGGTTTGTTTGGGTCCATGTGGATTTACTTGTTTGCTGTTTTCTATATAAGCCACTAAGTAGCATAAACAAAATCCTTTTATATTTGGTAAATTATTTGCTTTTTTCCTGAAAATGTCTTTTCAGTCTGCAGATTTATTTTTTACAGGTTTAGTGGGTCTGTGTTAAAACTGGATTACTTTTTTTTGACATCAAACAACAAGGTTACTGGGTGAACATTTTCTTTCTTCTTTTCATCATTTGGGATGAAAGGCAGAATTATGTGGTCACTGAAAGGACTGATACTAAGTGATATGTTCACTGACTGTAAATTAAGTTAACTCATATTGAGCAACAGAATTTGTTCATTGTGAAAGAACATATGTATTATGGTAACACTTTCTATCTGGAAAATAATATTCATCATACCAAAACTATATTTCAACTCATGATTGGCAATTTGGGTTAGCTTGCATTCAGAGGTTACACATCTAAACACCCTATTTCAGTAATTTCTGTTTGGAACATTACAAATTTGATTTTAAAGTCATATTTTGAGACTTCAATATAAGCAAAAGGCTTCACTTAACACCAAAATACAAACCACAGGATGTAATTCTACTATCTTAACCAAATGGATTAGACAAAAACTCAAAAAAATTAAATTAGATAGTAATGAGGCATCATTAGGCAGGTAAAATGTGATCAGATAAAAAAAACAAAAACAAAAAAAAAAAAAAACATAAATAATTGACAATAATGACAATCTTATTATAAAAATGCTCCCGCTACAACATTGTATCAACACTCACTTTTATGCCCTTGCTCACTGGGAAAGTGGTGAAATGGTTAAATAACTACAGCTGTACTGGACGGTAGCAAAGCCTTGAACAATGACTTAATGCACTCCACTGAGGCTGCTTCACATCCCTCTAATGGATCATTTTTCACCTGGCACCTCAACTCTCTTAAGATCAACTGAGAGGGATCAGCTTTATCGATTCCTTTCCTCTACACCAATCTCGATCAATAAGGATTCTTGCATTATACACCACCAACCCCATTTCCAGCACTGCTGCACCTGATCTCATGATGGCATAATTAATTATTTTGATGCAACTGATTTGCTTCACTAATAAGCTTGTTTTCATGGAAGACAGCTGTATGTAGAAGTATAGTTTGAACAATGCCACACCTTAGAGTTGAATCATTCCCATCTTTCTCTAATTAAAGGTAGAACTGTTGTAAAGGTCTTATGATGTCCATCTTTAGCCAGGGCTCCAGCACTTTTAATGACAATCGCTCTTGCAAGTTTTCATCAACGCCCAGATCTATTCCCTGGGTGCACATTCTGGCAGATGATTCATTGGCATGTTGAAAAAGCAGTTGGAAGTCTGCGAGATTGTTAAAACCTGCGGGGGGAAAAAAATGCATAGCGCTCCATCAGTATGCAATACATCAAAGATGCCAGAGATGCCTCAATGATGCGCTCACTGGCATGATCAAAACAGCGCGCTTAAAATGCAGAATCTCACTTCACGATAGCTGAGATAGGAAAGGAGCACTAATACAAACAACAATCTCGGGGAAAAAACAAAGGAAGAAACTAGACATGCTGGAGCACCTTCAAAGGAAATATGAATATGCTGTAAGGTCACTGTGATAATGACCCTTTAGGATGGATTAAACCTTCATCCATCCAACCTACTGGGAAGAAAAAGACAACCCATTTTCGCACTATGATCTAATATAACAGAAAGCTGAAAAAGGAAGCAATTATTTATACTGCTCGTTGACACTGTCATCAGATACTTAGGGAATGTGTTTTGGTGTCAGATCTCACTGCGTAATGTGGCAGAGGGTGGAGGGCGGAGGGGAGAATACAGTCCCAGCTTTACCCACGGCATTCAGTCCTTTATTATGTGGGGCTGCGAAGGGTTAATGGCACAGGGAGGTCTCTACGCCTGTGAGGATTATTGGCAATACGCTCACACAAAACAGCTGTGGAAGGCAAATAATTGTCTTAAGGTGAATAACAATACCATGTTATCCTAGCAAGGGGGGGGGGGGGGGGGGGTTAATACATACCAAATAGAGTTTATTTCTCCAACCTATGTTTCATTTATGAGATGCTCGTATGAAGCCTGTTACTGTTGGTTTATATTCATGGCTTACGCACAGAAATGCGAAGAGGGAAAGGGATTTAGCAGAATGCACAAGGAAATGAGCAGAGGTTGCAGGGCCATGCCAATATGCTTATAACACAGTGGTACAAGGACTCTCCCCAGAGTGAGTTTGGATTTTGTGAATGAAACCCCTCCTTATCTATTCTGCTCTGGCTGCCGATCAGTAAATGCTGCCCCAGGCGAAGCCCTCACTGCAGCGTGCAAACATTCAAACACATTTGCAAATGAGCCTGTTTCTCCAATCTAAATAAGCCAAGATGTGCCAAAGCCAGAGGTAAAGCATATTAGAGTGGCCTGACTTGGTCATTACTTGGTAGTAGCATGCAGTATCGCCTTAGGTTAGTAACTGTGCGAGGCAGTCATGACATTGAGACAAAGAGCTTGTGTTTCTCACCACACCAAGCCACGCTGGGCCTGTTTTTGATTGTGTTAGGTCAGGCAGATGTCATGTACCAAGGTGAAGGCACTGTCTGGCAGGCTGACCGTTACAATCAGCCAGGGATCTGCCAAATCTCTATGAGCTGTGATTGTAAAAAGAGAAGGGCTTGATGTGTTTTACTGCTTATTTGTTATATTGCATTTGATTTCCTTTGACAACTGCCACCAACAACTGTTATGTTTGATTCATTTAGGCTGTTTTTTTCAGGGTTGTTTTGTTTATCAGGATGATTTATCTTATTAGCAAAATTCAGATTATTTAAGAAAAGGTTAGATAATCTGAAATTCTAAAAAAAAAAAAAAAAAAAAAAAAAAAAAAGAACCGATGGTGTTATAGGTTTTGGGAGGAGGCATCTGCTATGCCCCTACAACTCATGTGCATGTGCTATAATTAACACTGAATGGAGATGATACTGCATGATTAATAACTGCGTAAATTGGTAGGACTATAAATCATGGATTACCTCTGTTTTTCATGGCTGTAAATGATATTATTAATCACAATTTTCACATAGCCTTACAGGCTTAAGCTTAGGCTTCTGTAGACAGAATCAATAGTTCACCTATGAGTCAACTGCTGTGCAGTATGACCTTAGCCTCCATATTACTCAATACAATATCAGTCATTGTTTTTTATGCATTCCCTAAATATAAACAAAAAACTTCTACAGTGATTTTTAATTATTTTATAAGTCACATTATGCCTGTGACCAAGTGTAATGCAGTCTCTAGTTCAGAGATATATCTCACAGTCTCTTGCTGTTGTTTATGGGTGCTGATAAAATTAGCCACCACGACACTTCATTTCATCCTCAGTCGAGTTATATATTAGTATGATTCCACTAAATGAAAAACAAAAGAGAAAATACACCATGTTATTTTCCATTAATTATCACTGTTTACATCATTAGCTATGACAGTGTTATTAGCGTTGAATGAATGCTGACTCAGTGAGCTAAAACAAAAAGAGACCTTTTTTATTTCATTTGTCAGTGTTCACCTGGTGCATCAATGCCTAATCCTGTTTACATATGGAAAAGCCCTGCTTCTTGTTCTGTTTGATCTGGTATCTGCCTTGAGCCACATGCTCTAGTTTTAACACCCTTGTCTACCTGGCATTTCTCTTCTGTGCATGAAAAAAAGGGTCAATTGAAGAAAATGAAGAAAATTGCAATTTAAATATTCATAAGCCTCTTTGTCTTTTCCCTCCCATCGGTGTCACAGAGAGATCATGCTATTCCGTCGTGGATTTTGGCAATTACCTCTCATTGTAACCTCCCTGTGTCCAAAGTCACCCTGTTGCACTTGAGAGGCACTGTCAACCTTAACATAATTGTGAGGTTACAAGAGGATGCCAACAGTTGGGATACTGCTGAAGCTGACATCATTTCACTGTTGTTGAATAGGATCACACCCCAGCATTGTCTACTGCGAATTAATCCTTATGCCACAGCAGCGCAGTATGAAAAAGATGACATTGTATAATTGCATGTCTATCTCTGGCAAAATAAGCAGCTGGGAATGCCAAGCAGAGTGCAGATGTGGGGGGAAATTATTTCATTTTTATTGACACCGGTTGTGTCCTAATATTGTTTTTAGCACAATAAATCCCTTACTTTCTTTTTTTTTTTTTTTTTAAATATGGTCTACCTAACTCTGTGTAGTGACAGCATAGTTCAGACAGGATCTTGGCAAATGGGTTTAGCTAAAGGCCAACACGCTGCCAGCTCTGTCACACTATCATTCCAGTATAGACCGTGGGGAGCCCGCTCCCCAGTGTCTCTGTTCTCTGAGTGCCAATTATGCCATCCAATTGAATTATGCCCTTGAGTGGTATTATTAGCAGTTGTTGAGGGATCCAAACATTTGTGTTCATTAAGGCTCATTCACAGGAATGATTGAATGATCCAATCTTGTGTAGTAAATAAACACAATTCACGGCAAATTTAAATGTGTATTACATCCACGTACTGCAAAAAAAAAAAAAAAAAAAAAAAAAAAAAAAGGTACTTATTTTTGTCTTTATAAACAGAAAGACATCAGGGTCTCAAAGCCATTGAGTGCATCACAAGAATACCACTCGGCACATCTTGTAGTCTGAACATCAGTCCCACAGCATGTCTTGAGTGATAGTCAGGGCTCAGCTTGACAATGTTCCACACAGAAGAATATTCAGTTTAATGAATCTGTGAGCCAACAGCTCATGCTGGCTCATGTATTTTCTAGTACTCCAAATTCTGCATGCAATTAGTCTTGCAAGGATTCAGTTTCTGTCTGCAGCTCTAGTAACAACATCAGCCATATTAGCTCTCATGTAACCTTATTGAGAATATCAATGGCAACAGATAGCTGACACGGAGCACCCTTTATCAATCCTTTCAATGGCATGATCAGTCATGTTTAACTCTTATTGCTAACACATGGAAAACGTAATTACTTCAGTGCTCCAGATATTAGCCCTGCTAACTGATACTCAGACAAGTTTAAATTCATAAACTAAAGTCAGTCTCTTCTGAAAATAGTACCTTAACCGTCCTTTGGACACTTTCTCCTTTTCCTGTCCTTTAATCATGTCCTTCCTCTATCCGGGCTCTTTCTCTCCTTTTCCAACTCTCCCACTGTGGCACAGCTGATTGGACTACTAGTTTGTGTCACAAAGCCCTCTCAGTGGGAGCGAGGAGCCAGTTGGCAGAGTTCTTCCCCTCAGTGAAACTCCCTGGGTTTCTACATGCTCTGGTAGTTTGGCCCTTTCATCCCTTTCTCCTGCTGACGCACACTCACATCCAGTACACACATTTATTGTTGGTAGGTCAGACCTGGCACTGCCATTATTTGGGTCAGGGCCAAAAAAGCAGTATGCACCTTCTTATGTGTGAAGTCAACCCTGCCAGGAAGAATCACTCTTTTCCTCCTATGTTATTCAGTTCTCTCTGGCAATATTTGTGTGCACTATAAGGCCACCAGAGGAAACAAGTCAATCCTTTTTCTCTCTCTATCCACTTGCAAGGCAGTTGGTCATGTAAAACTGTTCACTATGAGGTGGAAGGAGTCTAATCCCACTCCAGATGACTGTAGCATACAACACACATGTAGCACTGTAGTCATAACTACAGAGATCTAAACTTAGCAGACCTTTCTTGCTGATGTATTTCTTTTATCATAAAGTAGACCAGCAAAATCTCCACACTACCATCCAAAAAAACACTGTTTTTGTCTATGTCCTTTGATGTAAAACACATCAATGTAAAAGGAAGATTAAGTTGCTGTCACTTTATATCCTTTGATTATAAATGAATATGGTCTCACATACTTAAATTTCCTCAAGTGCAGTCATTTATTTTGTCAGACACCAAAAATCAAAGGTAGACAGTTGCAAGATAAGATCAATCAAGAGCTCCTCTTTTTCCCCTCTCATATTCAACTTAACAGGACCGCTACTTTATCCATGTTTAATCCCTAGCCTCCATAACAGTTCCCCTATGCGCGCACACATATTGGGGTAGAGTGTCTCATGACTCAAAAAATTGGTTTAGCGGGTCTGTTGAACTTAATAGCTATATGGATTGAATAGACACTCTGCAGAGCATTTTAAGTCAATTCATTTTAAACAACTTCACTCATCTTCTTTTAATGAAAAAAGCCAAAAAAAAAAAAAAAAAAAAACAGCATCTAGTGGATTACAGGCCGAATTGTCTACTTCAAAGGCTTCGGCAGAAAAGCCGAGTTGGTAACCTTGCCTAGATCCAAGTTTACTTTTCACTTGTTCTTAGCTCCAAATTCAATTTATACAATTAAATGCAATCCAGTGCAGGGAATACAGGTAGCACACAGAGGTTTGATTAAAAATTTAACAATGCCATGACAAGAAAATCGAATTAGGAACATGGGTGCCTCAGTCAATCAAATGCTAGGCTGTGGAAACTCATCAGTGTTTCGGTAAGGGAGACAACATTGGTGTGTATGGATGTGCTTGTGCGTGCATGTGTACACACATGTACACGACCCTGCCATCTCAGTACACTAGATAATCCACATCCTGGACAAGCGCAAACTGCAGTCTTCCAGAACACTGCAGAAGGTAATTACAAATTAGGCCAGCCCTTGGATCCTGAGGCGGGCGGCATTCTCCAGTGCATCCTATCACCCGAACTCTCCCCAGCCAAAACAGGCTTAGGCCAAGTGAACAATGACTCAGACCTCCCTACTGTGACAAAAACGCAAGCAGGCGTCCTGCACTAAGCCCGTTGGGGACTGTTGTCCTTGGTGAATGGCTTGCTGGTGAATTAGCACCAGAGGTCACTGGTTTGGGTGCATGCTGAGAAAAAAAACCAAATAAAAACATTTAGAAGGTGTACAATCAAGGGACCACATGATGCTATATAAAACTTAAAGTCAATAAAATCTTTCCACTATAAGTCTGCCCTTAAGGAAAAAAAACGTCAATGTGAAGCTTTGACGTGTATGATTAGCTGTGGTACTCTTCTCAGCACTCTCAGGTGTGGGAATAGGTGTCTGTCTTCATCCAAAGATACTTTGCACAAAGCAGTGGCAGCTTAGATTCCCAACACATAGGTAGACATTTCTGACTGTTCTGATGATCATCATCAAGCATCAGACTTACGTCTGTTCCCCTGACAGGATGTACACACATGTGTGAGTGTGTGAGATTGTGTGAGAGAGAGCTCTTGTAGCAACTCAGACAGCAAGCCTGTGATAGCTCTTTTGTGATGCATGAGTGTGAAAAAGTGTGTGTGAGCGAGCAAGCGAGCAAGCGCATGATTATTATTTTGAGCGTGCCGATGTGCGCGCACACACATATGTCTCCTGTCTTCACGGTCATCGGGGCTGATGATGTGCTCAAGGTGGCACGGTAGCTCGGGGACGACGTGCTGGGCGAATGCTAAGGGGAATACCAGCCATCGAGACGTTCCAGTTCATGAAGTGTGCAAATCAGGCGACAGTGGAGGGGGAGGGACAGAGATTAGAAGGGAATGGAATAGCCAGGCCAGGGACAGACCACCTCATTTGGGAGGAGAGGGAGGGATGTGAGGATTAGAGGGATGGAGAGGACAGAGGGGCAGTGAAGGGGAGCAAGAGGAGAGAGTAATCCAAGTAAGGATACAAAGACAGAGACAAATTCAGAGATAATAGATGAGTAAAAGGATGCTAGATATGGTCAAGTGCGAAGAGACGGTGAGTTGATCACAGCAAGTACTTCCACATACA
The DNA here is from genome assembly GCA_024605115.1 of Rastrelliger brachysoma. Classification (NCBI taxonomy): domain Eukaryota; kingdom Metazoa; phylum Chordata; class Actinopteri; order Scombriformes; family Scombridae; genus Rastrelliger; species Rastrelliger brachysoma. The sequence goes on along the minus strand of JANJYP010101884.1, from coordinate 2,386 downwards.
GGCTGTATCTTCAATGGAGCAGATTCCCAGCAAACAGCTTAGCTTTGACTGCCTGTGAGAGGATTTTTTGGAGAGCTAGTTACAGCGTGAATTAACAACAGCATAGAGCAAACATGATACATTATACATTCTGCCTCGCCTCGGAAGTGATAAACAAGTCTGTATACCAACTCGTCATGCATGTCATTTTGGCCTTGGGGCATCAAAAAGAGAGAGAAAACATCACTCTTGCGTCTAACTGTAGTGAGTTTTCAACATCATGGTTTCAAATGAAATCTTTGTATGTTGATTTTTCCCCCTCACCCTTTCCTGGTTGCCATAGCAACATGAGTTGAAGATTAGTGAGTCGAGAGAAAAAAGAAAAAAAAAAAAAGCTTTTTAAGAGTTGCCGACATCCACAAGCAAGTCCTTGGATCCCTAAATACTTGTGTTGTCTTTTATTTTTTGCAAACAGTTTTTTTCCCCAAACCTTTATTTCCAGCAGTATGCAGATGATTTTTTTTAATCAACCAGATTAGTGTGAAGAACAATATTGAAGTAGCAATGGTAGGAGCAGTGCCAACAATAATGCCTGGCAACTTCACAAGGCATGGGGACTCATTTTAATCTTTGATTTAACTTTTACACCCCTAAAGTTTTTTTTGTTTTTTTTTCTTTCCATAAAAGTTTGTGTCCTACCTGTGTGAAAGCATAATGAATACAAGGGGATATATTATGCTCATTTCCAGCTCTATATTGTATTATCAGATTCCATTAGAGTAGATTTACATGATTCAAAAGTAGAAACAAAAACTCAGCCCAGTTCAGTCTCTGTCTCTTAACAGGCAGTCTCAGCTCTTGTCTCTTTAAACCATAATTTTGATTTTTTGATTTTAATAATTTTTTATGCTATATGCATGCTATATCAATACTATATCAAGTGTCAAACTCAGCTGCATAAAGTTAAAAAATAAAATTCCATGTAACTACTGTGTACAAGTGTGAGGATCTACAGAATATAGATAACAAACACCACTGTTCACCCTTCAAAAAAGCGCTGAACAAATTGTAAACAGTGAAGAACTCAAAAAAAACATGTAAAACTCCAGGTTAAAAATGTGGAGAAAAAAATATATACATGTATGAAATGGATGTTGAAAAATAAAGACTTGCACAGAAGGTCAAGGTATAGGGTATGTAAGTCATTTTGGAGTTGTTTTGTTTGTTTTGTACTGATTATGTTTTAGATTGGATTGTTTATGTCTTTTTTGTAATACATAATGCATGTTTAAAGGGCAGGCATTATAAGCTTCAGCCTACACCCTTTTGATTTTGGGCTGCAGACAAAATAATAAGTGTGTTTGTTGTGTTGTTTTGAGCTGCTTTACTTAAGTATCTGTCTTTTTTTGTGTTTATGTATGTATGAAAAATGAATTTACCTGAGAAAAAATATTTTAATTTAAAAATGTCTACATACACCATATACTGCACTCTTATTATTCCACCAGCTCCGTATATCCAACCATCTAAATGCATTTTTAAAGGTCATGCAATTATGAGTATTATTATTATTTTTTATCATGACATGCTATCCATCATGACACTTTAAAGGCCTGACTAATGTTGCTCATATTTTTGAGTGATGATAATGAGTGACTCCTCCCCATTTTGTTAATAAGAATGTGGAACTAAATGGGCAGATCGGCTGAGTGATTATGTCAGGGCTAGGGAGTAGCACACGCGCCTGTGTGTGTGTGTGTGTGTGTGTGTTTGGGGGTGGTTTGGTGTAATGGCGCTTCTCTCTATTAGAACCCATGATGTAATCCATCTTCTGGATAATTAGCAATGAGGGGATAGAAGGGAGGAGGTGGAACTGGCATACATGGTTATAGATGGAGACTCTTTGCCTTTACCCCTGATGGAGGATGTATTTAATAGTTGTGGGGCATGGTCATCTCTCAAGACAAACACGGCTAGCTTCTACATTATCTATATGCTGTCATTTACTGTCTGTACAGTTGTGTTTGCCTAATTATAGAAAGATTTTTTTAACTAATGTTCTTTTCAGTTGTGCAAATGCTTTAACATTTAATGTTAGGATTGTTGCTGAGGATACACTGTCTGCATTCTTCTGTGTCTTTAATTGGGTTTAAGTGCATCATTAAATGCCATATATTTCTCATCTCTTTCCGCTTTGCAATTTTCTCTCCTATCTGAACAACAGAAGACGTATTAGCTTAAAAGACTGTAGCAGCTTGTACGATCACAACTACTACAATGCTGGTTTATGTGTGGGTGGATTTAGGTGGCAGTGTTCTGTGTGACCTACTGACAATCGCACACACACACACAGCACGGAAGCACACAGTCTCATCGCCTTACATGGAGATACACAAAATAGACACTT
>JANJYP010101879.1:0-12467 GCA_024605115.1 Rastrelliger brachysoma | reverse complement strand
TCCTCTACTTACTTTTCAGAAGGAGGGACTTTGCTTCCCACCTACTTCTTTCATCCTGTCTTCCATGTGTATTCAGCTCCGTTTAATGTGCCATAGAGCAACCTGATTAAAGCCTAGTGTTGTCTAGACTGCAATACTACCTGCCCTATTCCTGTCAAGGCATGTCATTAATAAGACACTGTAATTTTGCATTCTTGTACACAGCATCCTCCCTCGAAAAGAGAGATGCTGCCGTGTGTTTTTAGAGATGTAAGAAAGTTCTCAAAGTGTTTTTCAAGATTTTGTGACCTATTTTGAGTGTTTCTGGGATTATTATCCTCATCCTGGGGATACAGCACTGAGAGCAGGATATTCATGTTAAGTATGGGGAATGCTTACATGTGGAGAGTGAAGTAAACATGCTGGCTTCTCTTCATTACAATATTTACCCCACCAGTCCGGCTCAATATGCTTACAGTCCATCATTTGCATTTTCTGTTTCTTAGTGCTTTTGTGTCAGTCCTGCCAATTTCTTTTAGTAAGCCAATTGTTCTGACACAGACCAATGAGTTTCTAATCTGAAGCCTATTTGAGCTGAATAGATTGAGTGCCATTATGGAACTATATTAAAACACAATGTGCTAAGATGATGAGTTTTGAAGAAGGGCAATCATGGGTTACCAAGAAGACTGGCAGTATTCTCCACATGATTAGCCTGTCTGACAGTTAAAAGGCATAGGATTTTTTTTCTTGGTTCAACATAAGGCCAAAGCAGTACATTTTTAAGGGGGGATGAAGTGTGACAGCAGAGGAAAATAGACATTTCTTTACTCGATTATGCATCTTAAAATCTGTTCACTGAATAATATAGAAGCTAATGACCTGGATTTATGCATTCAGAATGTGTGAAGTTGTTGTATTTCTTGTTGAAATAGCAGGGGTGCGTTTTAAGTATACTAAAATAAAATAACTACCAAGTCATATTTTATCTAAAAGAAGTGATGCATTGTTTCTGAAAAGGCATTTAAGTTTTTTAATGTTTGAGTACCTAATATATCAAAACCCAAACCTAGATAAAACCTAAATCACTGCTATCCTTGCTATCTGCAAGGTTGATATAAATAAATTGTTAATAAAACTACTTCATAGCTGAATAATGAAACCCACTGCTCTTCGGTCTCTGTACGACTGGAGCAGGAACTTGGTTCGTATTGCCGGCAATAAGTCAAACCTGTTCCCAGTGCATGTTGGATTTTGGCAGGGCTGCCCTTTGTCACCGGTTCTGCTCATAATTTTTATGAACAGAATCTCAAAGTGTAGCCAGGGGGCGGAGGGAGTCCTGTTTGGGAGCCACAGGATTTCATCTCTGCTTTTTGATGTTGTCCTGTTGACTAGTTCAAACCATGACCTTCAGCAGGTATTGGGGCAGTTTGCAGCCAAGTGTGAAACAGCTGGGATGAGAATCAGCATCTCCAAGTCCGTGGCCATGGTTCTCAACCAGAAAAGAGTGGCTTGTTCTATTCAGGTGTTGGATGAGTCCTACCTCAAGTGGATTAGTTTAAGTATCTCAGTGTCTTGTTCACAAGTGAGGGAGGGATGGAGCATGAGATTGACAGGTATTGGTGCAGCCTCTGTGGTGATGCAGTCAGTGTACCGGACTATTGTGTTGCAGAAAGTGGCCCCGGGGAAGACCTAGGGCACGCTGGAGGGACTATGTCTCTCAGCTGGCCTGGGAACACCTTGATGTTCCTCTCGAAATGCTGGCAGAAGTGTCTGGACATCTTAGCTTAGACTGCTGCCTCCTCGACCCGGCCCCCGGATAAGCAGCAGATGATAGATGGATGGATTGATGTGGATGAAAATTTATCCTAAAAATGTTTATTTTTAGTGCACTATTATTGCATATATCTACAGCATTCACAGGACTGCTGTGTAATTTAATTAATTATAAAACTCAAAAGAAAATACAATAAATGAGCCAGTTTTACATTGTAAGAAGTATTTTTCTTCAGCAGCTGCATACAGCGGCTCTCTGGAGGTTTGTCTTATAGCGAAGAGCAGGGGTTTTCAATTAAAATTTACTTAGGCCCCATTTGTGAAAACCTCCTCAAGTGAAGATGTGGAAAATCATAATGTCTGTTATTTTTCAGTACCTTGAAGAAGCATTGTAGTTCCATCAGCATCTGTGGCTAGTGGGCAGATTGTAGACTGTCAAGTAAATGTAATCGAATGCTATAATATGGCAACATTTAGCAATATTCATACTCAACTTGTAGGATTCAAATACAAATAAGAATAAAAAGGAATAAGATAATTAAATTTCCTTTTCTTATATCAAATAAACATGGTATTTTAAAATAAAGTGCATCGTAGAAAACTTTTGATTATGCTGCTTAAATTATGTGCTTAGATTCAGAAAATAACAAAACATCTACACATATCAGCTTGTGTATTTTTTTGATGTATATCTTTATTTAAATAAGTAAACAACACAAATACACACAGATTAAGACACATGAACTATGCCAGGGGCCTAAGCATAGGAAGAAAATGAGTCAGCATAAAGAATACAGACCATTACATAAGAATCTTGTAAAGCTTGAAAACATGGTGTATTTTAATAGCTTTTTTATTTGTGCACTCTGAAATTGATAAAAATGTATTGTTTGATATTTGCGGTTTTCTCTGTGTGTATCTCCCTGACATTCCAGTCTCTCGACTAATCCAAATGCACAGATTTGATTGGCTGATTAGCATCACATGAGAAGATTGGCTATGCACAGTGGTCTGTGAGTTTCTGAGAACTGCTCTGCTTTTACTGTAATAGCTGGAGAAGCAGCACCCGCTAAAATTGAAAAGTTCTGAGGAAATTTAACAATCATCACTATTTCATCAGTTACAGGTCCAGATTTAGATAGGACGTGTCTGAGTCCAGATCTGGACCACACAGATTACCTGTTAGTGACCTCTGGCAAAGAGGTTTGATGAAAGCTTAAGATTGAAGTTATGCAAGGTTTTGCCAGATAGAGTTAGGTCCTTACAGGTGCACATCATTATGTAGCTGGCACTACACTTACAAGAACTTAAAGTATCTTGAATAAGAATACATCAGAAGTCACCTAATTTAGAGGTAAATCTCATGTAATATTAGTCTTTTGTCAACTTTTGATGTCCATTTTGAAGCTTTGTTGGACTTGTTTGTATATGCAGTAATATTTGCACTAGCCTCTAGTAGTATTAATCTCAGTATTAGTCTTTGTTAACGTACAGTTTATGATTATCAACATTTAAAGGGAAGCACAAGTAGACACAAGAGTTTCACTTCATGTTTGTGTGCAGGTGTGTGCCTGACTGTGATGGCTCTGTGGAAAAAAGAAGACTTTCATCATGTATGAAAATGTTTTGTGTGGCGGTTAAAGCTGAAGGGGATTACAAGAACAAAGGCTACACAAGAAGGCTTTTATAAAGGAGAGTGGTGTGTCTTCCTCATCACATATACTGTTGTTCTGGCATGGATTTAGTGATTCATGTGGGGTTTCCCTACTTTTCCATCTGCCTGTGTCAGCGTGTCTAACTTTGGTTTTCTTCCTTACAAGTAATAAGGCGGGTTCATGGCTGTGTAATACACGTTGGATCTATTTATCTGCCTACATATTTAGAACAGTATAGCCTGACAGTTGTCATTTTTTCTGTGGTTTAAATTAAATTGGCTTCATCGTTGAGGCATTTGTAAGCAACAGGTTTCCTGGCATTAGAGATGNTGTGTGTGTGTGTGTGTGTGTGTGTGTGTGTGTGTGTGTGTGTGTGCGCGCGCGTGTGTGTGAGGGAGAGAGGGTGCTTGTGTTGTGCTTTCTCAGCTGTTCTTTCTGGTTTTGGACACTCCCTGCCATGTGAGACATGCAGAGAAAATGTAAGTCACAGGGTCATCATGACGAGTCTCCACAACCTCACACCCAGCTCCGTTCTTCATCCTCCATTTTTTCCCCTTCCCACCACAGCATGCTGACAGTTTTTCCCCTGTTCATCCACAGCTGTAAAGCAAGATTTCTTCTTTTCTTTGCTCTGTTAAACCATGACAGTAGAGAAGAAATTTAGGCAAGTGTGACTGATTAAAATCATTGATGTGACTATTTAACCGTCAGGTGTTTGACTACCATGTTTACCTCCAGCTAGTTTCAGTTACAACTGTAGAGTCATCAGTGAAATCTCTTTTGGTTTGCACGGCCTCCCACTGTGGGATAGTTTGTTTATGCACTTCAGCAGAGCTCAGTTGGAATATCCTCAAATTGTAAGAAAGCACACTGTTTCAGCATGCAGACAGGATGTCTGTATCAGATCGCTGGTAACTGGAAAAATAGAGCTGACTGTTTGTTTGTATTAAAATGAATAGACTCCTCTTTGAGAGTCAATACCTTTCTTAGATTATCAGGCCATTACTATATATCACTGGGAAACTCCTGAAATGGAATACATGCCCTCTATACAATGCTGTTTATAAAATTGATGTCTCACATTTTTGATATGCTTTGAACATTTATCAGACATATTCTCTCAAAATATGGTTATATCAGCATTATAGTAATATGTATACCACATAAATACAGAGGTTATAGACCACTATATTACACTGCAGTGACTTTAGAAAATATAAATAATACATTTTGTCATAAACACCTCTATTGAAATCTATTGGATGATTAAGTAGTAATTTTTTTTATATTTTGTAGATATTTACTAAGTTTATTATTGTTATTTAGAATTTTATTGATAGTTAGTAGATATATTTAAGAAAAGAAATGAATTGAGACAATGCTTTTATGAAAAGTTTATCACATACAGTAATTGATCATTTGATATATGAGTACCAAATTTCTTGACTCTCTCCAGAAAACCTCTGAAGTGAAAACAGCTCCACATTAAATCTTTCTAGGGAGTTACTGGGAAACTGGGGAACCTATAAAATAAAACCCTATCAAAACACTGAGCTTGGGCACAATAAAATTGTGTTTATCTTAACTGTGGAAAGTTTGACAAAACGAAACTGAGGTTTGTGTCTACTGATCTCCAATAATCTCAGACATATAGAAGAATTAATGGCTTCTTTTATCTCACTTCAAACTAACATTGATATTCCAGACTATGCTGACCATGTTTATGTCCACACTCGAGAATGGACTAGTATAAACTAGAAAAAATGCCTTATCATCAATACCGTCAAAAGACCCAACCACTGCTCTTTTAAAGACACTGAATTTTAAACTCACCGACCGCAGTCTGAAGGAGAACTGTACAATATGCCACAATCTCACGTGCATACTTGCGCAAGTTTAAATTGGGTCAATTTGTGGATCCAAAGTTTGCAAACTTATGAAAAGTATAAGAATGAAAACAAGACTTACTGGAAAACAAAAAAACCAGAAGTCATTCACTAACCACTTTGGCTAACCTCAACCAGTGAACAGTACTCTGCAAAACGTACACATTAGCACACCTACTGTATAGTCTAGATACTCACACTGTACATGTACATACACAGGTGCATGCAAAAAGGCACGTTTAGGAACATTCGCGGTCTTAGCGTCCTGCCACATACTCCCGTGCTTTCTCTGTGCTCTTCCTCTCTCGATTACACACACGTTCTCAAAATGAAGAAAATCTCAAAGCTCTCTTTAAAATCTACTAAAACGTATTAAATATGTCACACTGAATTACAAGCAATCTAGAAATGTCCAGTTAATTTAAGCTTTTAAAAGACCTTTCTCATGAAGTCACTGATAAACCAAAAGGTGTTAAAAGTTTTTTTGTTTTCCTGGCACAGACAAAGTTTTTCTTGACTTATTTCTTGCAGCTTACTGGCGATAATATACATCAGTTATATTTCTCAGTTACTTCCTTATGAGATGCACTATCTTCTTTCAGATGGCCTAGTTTGGAAAGGGAAGTTAAAGGTTAATTTGAAGGATGGTTAATAGGTGCACTGTTTTCCATGGGGAGTGTGTGCTCCACCTGATCCAGTTTAATTTTAGACCAGCACTGGATCGTTTGGCTTCTTCAGCATTTGTCAAAACATTATTGAAAGTGAAAATGTAGGCATACTGCACTTTATATTACAGTGTCTTAACACATCAGTGATGCAGCCAGAAAAATATTGCCATCAATTTTCATAAAATGAGCATTAAATCGCAACACATGTGATCCCAAGCACCTCCCATTACACATTGTCACCAAACTGTAACAATGACACTGCCTTTACATCAAATGCATTTTTTGTGTCAGTGGAATCAGGCATAGATCATCTTTCTTTAGGCCGTGATGCAATGAGGTTTGTGTGTGTGTGTGTGTGTGTGTGTGTGTGAGTGTGTGTGAGCCTTTAAAAGATGCTCATCAATGATTCAACCATCCCTGATGGCCCTCCATGACCCACCACATGCACACACATTATCTAGAGGATTCCCACTCATTTGATGACACCATGGACAGGCGCCACTCCGTCTCTGATAGTCTGACTCCCTTTCAGTCCAGCACAGATGGACATTACAGCACTTCACCATCCCGGCTTGATATTGTGTATTCCTGGAAACTGGGTGCGCAAATGGACCCCTCTTTCCAAAAAAAAACTAGTAAAGGAGATAAATCACATTATTGTTTTTAAATACCACAATGACCTCACTTAGGATGAGCTCCTCAATAGTTAACATGGCCTCTTTATCAGACAAAACTAATGTTATGACACTGTCTTTGATAAACATCTTTGATTTGTTGAAAGGACCCATTTGCCATCAGATTCCGAGAATACTCTTTAACAATTGCAACGCTGATTCCAGTAAGTAGGAATGGCCTTTCATAATAAGGTGTTTTTGTGTAATTGTGCACAGATACAAGTCTTTTTGAAATAACTGCAGAATATGCACATATTTAGCTTGCACTTGATCTGTTAATACATTTCTGAAGGCTTTAGCTCTCTTCTTGTTACTTTTACACTGTCCTCATTATTTTTGGCCTCACATCTATTGGACAAATGTGTAAGAACTATAAATGTGGAGCTTGTCTTTTTTTTTTTCCTGTGCAGATAAACACAGCAATTTTTACAGGTTGACAGACAAGTTTAGGTTGTCATGAATGACTTTCCTCTCCAGTTAGATCATTAAAAAATGTATTTGCTTCCTTTTTTCACCTCTTAGCTATAAATCATTAGATAGCAATCATTACTAGAACAGCTGACTTGAAATTGAGCCTGCACAGACAAATAGAAAGACAAAAGACAATGTATGAAGTAAGACAGGCAGCCAGGCAGAGATTCAGTCTCTAAATATAATAATCATTAAATAGTGGCCCAGGCCCATTAAACATAGCGGTAAGCAGCGGGGTGTGAGGAGCGGCCAGGTCCAGAGCGCAATACTGTTTACACTACAAATGCGGTTGAGTTACACCATGTACAGTAAAATGGGCCCGACTGCCAGTAACTCTAGTCACTTACCAACAAAAGCATCATTTCCTGAAAGCTCCTCCCCTCCTCCCTCCCTCTTCTCTCCACCTCTCCCCTCCCCTCCCTTCCCCTGCTCTCTCACTCACTCTCCAACCACCTTTTCTGAGCTCTGAGGAACTAGTCCACACACACTATGACTAAGCCCTCTATGCAAATACCTGACAACCCCTGGTGAAGCAGGAAACATGTTTTAGAGTTGCCTGTGTCTCTTGTTAGTGAGAGAGTTTTTTTTGAGTGTGTGTGTGCGTTTGTGTGTGTGTGAGCTCATCGCACAGAGCGTACCTGTGGTGAAGCGTAGATGAGTGTGTGGGACCAGAGAGGAATTGTGAAAGGGCTAGTGAGAGTCCACTGTTGGGTGGAAGGTGAATACCAACACTTTGATCAACTCATGGAAGAGGCTGTCGCTTTCAGGGATTCAAGGTGAAGCAAGAGTGGATGTGTGTGTATGTATCCCCCCCCCCATACTGCAGCTGTTGGACCCATGTCTCTCATGCAGTTCTGGACTAAATTGTATTCACAGCTGGGACGACCACTTCCCAAGGTACTGGTACTGTTTGCTTCTCTTTTTCTTTTTTCTTTTTTTGTCTTTTGTTTATTACACTTTATGAAGTCTAAAAACTGACAGAAGTCTGTTGTTTTAAGCATCAGAGTAATTAAAAAGTGTTTCGAGACATGATCAACGTTCACCAACTGAAGCCTGCTATCCATATCAGGGAATCTCTAGATAAGACGAGTGAACACTTGATTACCTCATTATTGCTGTATTTTTAACTTAAACTTCCTTGAATGAATTTTGAAAATACTTCCGTGAAATTACAAATCCAACAGAGCCTGGTTTTTATTGGCAGTGATCCATTTTTTACAGTTTTTATATTAAAGACGATCGGAAAGTGACTGGCAAGAGACATAATCAGAAAGTGTGAAAATAGATTTTAAAGCAGTTCTCAATTTAGTTTCCCATAACTGCCTTTAAGAGCTGGTTTCCTGGACGAGTGCTGAGACACGTCTCAGACCGAGGAGGATTTTTAAATTGATAGCTCAGCTGAGCTTTATGGTTTAAACCATTATCCACTGACTGTGTTTAATCTGTTTTAGACTCATCTGCTGTTTATTGTCATAGACTGTAAACCAGGCTCACTGAAAGTTTGCCTGTGAGCCAGAGAGCAAGTCAGGCCGCCTAACAGGTCAGCATAGTCAGTCACCCACTTCTCCACGGAGACTCTCATTCCCAGCCAGGAAATATGACAAACGATTGTCTGTGTCACTCCTTGCTGTCTTCCAGTAAGTGTTAGAACCTGATATCTGTTTTCTGAATAGCTGTTAAATATCTGCTCTGGTGTACTGCATGGTAGATAGAATTACATTGTTTTATTTATCATTCATTACACTGCACATTGTTGGTGAGTTTGTAGCTTATACTGTATCAGTCCAGTGACTTTATTCATGCTCAGCCTATTGCCGACTGATTGACTAATCTCACCCTGTCAGCATTTTTGCTCTTGCAGAACTGAAGACACACTCACACACACACACAATTGGTGGTCTCAAATAATTCAACCTTCAGACAAAAAAAAAAAATCTACATTTTTTTAAACATGAAATTGGTCAGTTAATACCTCCCTGTCTGTGGATCTGTTTGCTTTTGTTTTGTTTCTGTCCACCTATCTATCCACTGCACATGCAGCCTGAGTTAACATCCATGCTTCAAAAGTATATGAGTGTTTGCCTCTCGTGGAAAAAAAAGTCATGTGAAAAGAAATTTGAACTCGTCTCTGAAGGCTGGGGTCACAGCAGGACAGTCTCTTGGTGGGCACATGTTGTCAGTTTCCTGGTATTACGTTAAACCTCGAGCATGATCTAGGCGTGCAGCTTACGGGAAGTGAATAAACAATGATGGTGGTGATAAGTGCAAGCGTGAGGGAGAAGAGACCAGGGGGCTAGAAAATAGAAGATGAGTACCAGCAATTCAGCTTTCTTAGACTGCAAAGAGAAATTTGCATCTATATCAATATATAACCATGCCTGCAATGATTAAACTTGTCATGATTTTATTGCATTAAATATGTCACACATCAGTGCCAGTAGTAATTGCAAAATGGGAATAACTCCAGGGTGCTGTTAGGTGAAAAGGCAAACATATGGTGATATTTGAGCTAGTTATTACAGGTCATTAAAAAATAATTCATTTTACATCCTGAAATGCAAGATAAGGTAAATCTGTCAGGCATCGTTTGATACTAGACAGCTGCAGCAGGAGGAAGAGACCGAAGATGATAATGTCAGGCTGCAGGTGTTGGGGATCATTTTGTTTTACTGTTAAAGAGTAGTTTCAGCTAGTATCCATGAATGGTTGACTGTAGTGATGGCAAAACATACAAATCTGGTTCTTTGGTGGACGAAACTGTTTTTGTTGTGTTTCAGTTTTACTGTCATCTAAATGTTAGCAAAACTGGAACACTGCAGTAGTTAAGTCTCTTTTTTTTAAAATAAAAAATACAAAAACACATCAAAATAATATATACCATCTCAAGATTTTAGAGCCTTTCTTAGTAGACCATATATATACACACACATCATACTTGTTAGTTCTAAAAAAAAAAATCAAATACCTGACAGACTTTGTTAAAGGTGTGATTCATTGTAAGGCTGCTCTGCTTTTATTATATTAGTGGTGTCATTGTAGCTCAATAGAAAGCAGTCATGCAGTGTACAGATCTGGCAGCCGATAGGAGCCTTTCACCTGATGTCTGAGACACGCAGGTTACATGGCTGCAAAATGTCCCTGTAGATGTGTTTGTTTACGTGTTCACCCTGTAATGTTTGTGTTTATGCTAAGAACTTGACAGTCTTTCAAAAGATGAATCACAGGGTAGCCTTTAGCTGAATGGTCAAGTCACATAGTTAATAATCACATCCCCATTTTAATTTCAGCCAGGCACTTTTGTTACCTGTCCTGTGTTTTACTAGTTGTGTCTATAGTGTAATCAGAATAAAAGGATAAATAAAGGTTTAGTAAATAATAGCTGAGGTACCTCGTTTGCCTGATTTTGAGCCAGGAAAATTGCAGTAATTTTTTTTTAACTCTAAATATTTTCAGTTTATTACAATCATCTGCAGCATATAAATTCAGTCATAAAAGTAACTGCTGAATAAATCTCTCTTGACCTCTTAGTGGGCCGTCACGCTAATCTCTTTAACAAGTGTTATGAAAGTTGTATTCCATATCTGACTGAAATGATGTCAAAGCACGTTCACTTTCTTTTTTAATGTGTTAAACTTAGCCCTTAACCACTGATTGTAAGTTATTTTAACTGGAGATGATTCAAAGTGAGAATGTGAGGATATACATTTAGAGCTATCTAGTCTTTCACAAGGTGATGCCTCTGTGCTACTTTTTAAAAACTAGACTCAGCCTACTGAGTTTAGGCTGAGTCTATATCTTAAATAAAAGCCAAATCAAGAACATAAAATCAATGTTCATACATCCTGAGTCACAACATGATAGTGGTCCTCAGATCACAGGTTTGTGAATGTGGGGGTGTATGTCAAGCACAAGGAAAAAGAGAGCAAAGTTGTCAGAGGTAACAAGAGAACTTGTGAATGTACTCTTCAGATGTGGTTTTACTTCAGGGAAGCTTCTTGTAATCTGGTATTGGTCTCCCACACTCGAAAATAAAAATAGGATGTAGTAAAATATTGCTTAATTTCAATGTTAGTTCGGCGGTACTGTATAATGCCAATTTAAACCACTTCAACAAATGAAACAACTTTATCTTCATATAAATAATATACTCAAGACTTTAATAGGCTTATGTTAATAAATGAAGATGAATATGTAAAGAGACATATATGTGTTTTTGTGGAAATATGATCTTATTGAATGCATAGAACTAGTGTTCTTTTTAAAGTTTTGACCTATTGACACAGTCACATTGTCTCGTTTTTCCATATAATATAATTTTCAGCGATCCTCTTGGCTACGTTGCATGTGACTGTTACAAATGACAGTTTACCCCTGTTGCAAATGCTGTGTGGTATTCTGTGTCGAAATTTCTGCATAAGTGAGACGTCATCTTGCGTCAGTACTCAAGCTCACACACGCAAGAAGTTTCTCACACTACAAAAAACACAGACACACACAGTGAGATACTGTCATTATTTTTTTTGTGTGTGTATGAAATGTTAGGGTTTTTTTCTTTTTTTACATTTCCTGCGTTTTCAGAGCCCAGCCCACTACATTGTTTTGGATGCGTACACTTATTTTATCTAATTCTTCTGACTAGGTGAAACACTTATACCGTCCATTATTGAGACATGCCTTTGTGTATGCCAGCTCATCCTCATAGCACCTATCCGTGACCAACTTCCTCTTGGCACCAAACCAAAAAATTCTTGCTTTTCTTCTGGATCTTTCCTCTCTGTCTTTCTCAACTCCTCTTCCTTTTACACATGTTAACACCTGCTTGTCCATTTCTGGGCAAAGACATCTGAATTTTCCAGTCAGGTAGATGAATCTGCCGACAGTGTCCTGCGTGTTATAGAGCCTTGTTGCCATTATTAGTTTCTAGTAGTTAGCTTAAGGGTATCCTGCATACACAACTGGTAGAGCTGTTTTTTGAAGCAGTCTTTGGGCTGCTAGCTGGGACACTTGACATGGCATCCTTTTATTTTCCAGAACATATGAAAACACTGGAAAATTCCAGGAGGCTTGTAAGCAGCGAGCTGTCCCTGGCCTGTTTTACTCAGACTTGGCACAACATGAAAGCCTGCCTGTCAGGAGGTTGTTGGACTGGGTATACCACTTTGGTTGGCCTGGGATCGTTGTTCTAGGAATGGTTGTCTGTGAACAAGACAAGTAGAGAACAATTATTTTGTTTTATTTACAACTATAAACATGTCAGTACAATGACGTGATCATCTTTTATTCACTCAAATTAATATTGCTGCACATTTAAAAGCAGCACATTTGTCAAGAAGAGCCAACCTATGTCTTTGGAACAAA
>JANJYP010101818.1:0-20464 GCA_024605115.1 Rastrelliger brachysoma | reverse complement strand
AGCTAAACATCTCACTGAGCCCAGACATAGCTTCTTAAATAAGTAGTTAGATAGCCATCTTTGCATTAAGTCAAGAATGCATATGGATGTCAAAGGTGATGAAAGAGAGACAATGTGACGGGATTGGGTTATTGTTTCTATAAACAGCCAAAGGCATTCCTCAGTGATTAATACTGACAGAAATACATATCTTAATCTGTGTATGCAAGGTACTGCATTCTCTACCTGCTGATCACAGGTGGGTGAAATATATATGACAAAAAGCTATTTAAGGCATGAGAGAAGAATCTGCAAAAAAACAAATGTATCCAAGCCCTATGACGTCCCTTCAATCTTTGGAGATAAGCGTGTGGTGCCTTACCTAGAGAGGTCAGTCTAACTGACCCTGTGTAAGTCTAGGGAGGGGATTAGCAGGCATCTACCTACCCAGCACCCAAAGGATTAGTGAGCTCAGGTCATAAACTAAGTAGCGTTAGATCTTGACAATGTAGTACTTCTGATAACTCTTTCATATTTGTATCTTGGCTTCTGTGTGCATTCTGATGCTCTATTCGCTATGAGATATGTACAATTCAGATTTGACTAACTGCGAGACAAGGTGCCAAGTTGTAAAGAAAAATGTAATTTGACTGTGTGTTGAGCCTGGCTACACTAGATCACTGACAGTGTTTTTCATATTTCATTTTTTGTTGTTGATATAACAGACTTATTCTAAATCTCCTGGTACACACCAGGCCCAACCGGTCTGTGTTATTGGAAGCCGTTATTGTAGTGTGCCAGTGAACTTGATACATTATTAAATAAAATGGTTTTGAATTCCAGTCTGCTCGTTCACCTTTTCATCCTTTTCATTCATTCAATACAGTTATTTGTGCATACATGTTGTAACTCTGCTGTTATTTCAGACTTTGCCACTACCCTTTCATGCTAGTACTATCATCTGACGTGCTCTCCCTCCCCACTTACCTGCTCATCTGTTCCCCATCCTCTCATTAGCTTCTTAGTATATATACTAGTCGCTTTCTCATTCTTGTCTGCCAGATAGTCTTTGCGCCATGAGCCTTAGCTTTCCAGCGCTCTGTTCCCTGCATTTTCTGTTTTGTGTTTTGGACCTTGCCTGTGTTTTTTGGATTCTGCCTCAGCTCGCAAGGAAAGGCTCCCCAGTAATTCGGAGAGTGCTGTCGGGCCAGGCCTCAACCAGTAATCCATGTACAGTTCCTCCTGGATGGCCTCACACACTATGTCCGTCTTCATTGGCGCTGCGGATGGATGCCAACTTTCTGTGTTGCCGGTTGGCTCGTCGTCGGTGTCCCACAGAAACTAGGAGTCCTCCATTCGGGCCAGCAATCAGGAGAGCCTCGCCATTGCATCAGTTGCCCTACATGCTGTTCCAGTGTACCTAAGCTCACCAGGTAACTATCATGACACAGTCATTTCATTTAATTCATGCCCCTCGATTTCCAGTAATTCTTGGGTTACCCCTGGATATTTAAACACAATTCCCACATTGACTGGTTTAGTGGAGTGATTTTAGGCTTAAGTGAGCAAAATGTCTCCTGTCCTCTCTTTACATTTGACTTCCCAGTGCTCTCTAAAGCATTGTCTAAAGTTCCACCTGAACACCTAGCTTTGAAGGGGGTCTTCAAGATCATGACATCTCTGCTCCTCAACTAACCCCAACCCTAACACTGTGCCATAGATGTCCCTTCCCTGGCACCTTGCCTCCTAAGTCCTGTCAACTTCACCTATGCTCCCATTCTCACTAACCCTCCAGGCAGTTGGTAGAGGAGATGGATGCCTCAGACACAAGGGTTGGAGCCATACTCTCAAAACACTCAACAGAGGATCAGAAGGTGCACCCCTGCTCCTTCTTTTGGTTGACAAACTGGCATTGGAGGGGTGGAGGCACTGGCTCACAGGGGGGGGGTGGAACTTCACCTCATTCTGATTTTCCTGCTTCAATGAGTGCCTAGGTGACCTCTCGTTCCTCTCATCTGACCTTTTCCCTGCAGTGCACCCTGGCTCCTCCTCAGTGGCTCTGGTGGTCCTCTGTGCAGAGGCACACGTGGAAGTTTGTTGCTGCTTATCCCATTTGCTCCCAACGCAAGTATTCCCACCAAAAGCCCTGCAGGACTCTTCAAACCTCTGCCAGTGCTTCATCAACACTGGTTCCTGTCCCTGGAGTTTGTCACAGGTTTTCTCCCTTCTGAAGGTAACATAGTCATTCTGTCTGTTGTTGAACACATCTGCACACTTTATTCCTCTGACAAGCTCCCCTCTGCCAAAGAGACATCTGAACTATTGTTATAGGTTGTTTTCTGCCTGCACAGCCTCCCCAGACACATTATCACTGACCCTAGGCCCAAGTTCACCTTGTATTTCTGAAGGTAATTTTTGGATGTTGCAGGGGGTTTCAGCCAGCCTGTCTTTGGGGTTCCATTTGCAGTCCAATGTCCAAACTGAATTTAAGAACCAGGAGATGGAAACAGTCCTGCTGTGCGTGGCTGCTCAGGCTCGGGACATACCTTTAAGCTTGAAGTCCCAAAAGGTGACTTCCAGATTCATTGGCCCATTCCCCATCTCCAAAGTCATTAAACCTGCAGCGTGTGCACCTTCCATGTCCTTTAAGGATCCATCTCACTCCTGCCTGCCTTTCCCACCAGTAGTGTCACTTGATCTGCTCCCTCGTCAGCTCCCTACGGTCCATTTCCAATTGCTCTCTGCCAGATTGATTTTGTGCCATGTGCATTAGCTTTCCAGTATTCTGCTCCTTGCCTGCCTGTTTTGATCTTGATCGTGTTCTGGACCTTGCCTGTGTTTTTTGGATTCTGCCTCAGCCCGACCCTTTGTACTTTGCCTGCTTGGATTTTTGTATTCTTGTTTTTTTCTAAGTAAAGACTCTTTACTTTTACATCTGCCTCTTGAGTTGTGCTCTTGGGGCCCTTTTCTGAGACATGTGACATTAAATGTGAAAGGAGCCCCTATCTAACAGACAGCTGATGCTGGCTGATCAGCCTAATTAAACCTACAGCTTGAGTTCTCTGCAGGAAAAAAGAGGAATTTGTTCAAGAAGAGATGGGCCCTTTCTAAATTGTATCAAAACAGACATGTAATTACATGTTAATGGTAGGGCAAATAGGCCAATACCAAAATCAATACATGCAATTTGTTGGAAGCAAGCCATACCAGCTGTAGTAAAAAAGCAAAAAAAAAATCCCACAAACCTAGCTGAAATCACATCGTATAATACACTAAACCAACTAAAAAAGCAAATGGCAATTGTTCTCTTTTTCTCATATGACCAACTTCTTTATTCAGGATAATTTCCACTTAACTATCACCACTAGATTTGACCACACCACAAATTACTAAAGCAGTCTGCAAGACTGCTCACAACCATGTCAGTGGCAGAAAGCAAATGCAACAGAAAATGGCGTCTGCGTGCCACAGTCACACAGTGACACCCTGACACAAAGTTGCTAGGAAGCCAAAGGTCAGAGAAAGCTAAATCAAGGTCAAAGGTCAGACTGAGTGATCTAACTTAGCAATGCAATGCCATTTCTAGCAGGCCCATCCTCTACCTGAAAAAAAAAAGATAGTCAGACATTGTAAACTCAAGATGTTCTTGAGAAGAAACAGACCTGCAGTGTGGTTTTGAGTAAGTGCCATTTAGCTAAATTAAAATTTCACCCCTAATCCACCCCGTATCATATGTTTCAGCATTGAATATCATAGCTGACCATCCTTCACCAGAGCCGCTCCCTGTATCTCTTTTTTGGAAGCCATGGTCTGATGTAATACTCCCAGCTGCATCCTCAAAGGCTGACCGCCAGTTGTTGGTCAGCGGAATAAGTGGTAGTCTATTTCAGAGTCCTGAACCCACATTGGTACCACAGCACCAGGGCAAGATTCCACACACTCTGAATAAAAACTGACTCAGAACATGTGACTGATGATGTCAGCATATCCTATGGAGACCCATGTCAGTGTAACATGGCAACGAGCAGATTTTTACGGTCGTCAAATAGGCAACTTTTCAGATTCAAATTCATTTCCTATGACATTTCTTATGACAAACATGTCATAACACAAAAACATGAAACTGCCTTGTAAAAAAAGTTTTAACTTTAAATTTATCCTCTTCTTCTTGAAAATATACTGACCATCCAGTGCAGAAAACCACCCACAATAAACTGTAAGCACTGTAGTATAACCACAGGTTACACCTTAAATGCATGTAGTGTGCTACTCACAAACATGCTGCAATTATGGGGCCCCTTTTTATATAGGAGGGAGAAATGTTTTCCCACTCACCTAAACATGGGCCATGTCTTTTATTTAGCACAACAAAATGATAACACATGGTCTGTGTTCTGTGCATGGCACCATAAAGCATTTTAGACTAAGACAAGGAACATTGCCCTGCAGTACACCATTACCCTACAATTACAACTGTCCCTCTGTCCTAATGAATGGAAGCAGCTTAGACGAGACAGATGAGATGACCCGGGGAGATCAACCACCCGCAGGAATTTTCACTCCTGCTTCCCAAACATGTCTCTCTGGTGGGCTATAAGCAGGCTTCTGTTTGACTCACAGGTATGCGCTAATCAGAGCAGGCTTCTCAAGCAACATGTTGTGTGTATCCTTAAGTGAATGGAAGGTCCAGGTTCAGGAGGGTCATTCAGCCTCCTATTAACCTCTGCTCAACGGCATAAGAACACCTATAGATCAACTTTTTTGACCCTTTAAGAGTTACAGAGAGAGGTCTGATGGCAATGCAACTCAACTTAATCTGACACAAAGACTTTGCAATAATGAGATAGCGAAAGCATCTTGGAAGGTGTAGATAAATGTATGTTCCAGAATCAGTATGGCGGATTAAGACTGACCTCCGTGACTGACCTCTGCTGGAATCCAACAGAACCAACCTTATATGGTTCGGTCACTGTGGCTGACTTCACGATGATCACAGGTCATTTCAACACCTCGTTCTTTACTCATCCACATGAGACTTATAAAGTGCTTTGTCTGGTCTGGCTGCAGGATTTCCTGCTATTCAGACTTTGAATAATTGCATTTTGTAGCCTGTAGGCTACAGTATAGGACCATTAAGGCAGTGTGCGGTCTGAACGAAGTACCAAACGCTGACTGCAAGATTGTGAAAAGCAAACTCCAGGTTTCAAATCAATTACCGCAGCCAGTAAGTCCAATAGACAGTGTGCCTTCAGATGGGGCAGGCAAAAAAAAAAACAGGAGTCTGAGTGTCACCTCAAACCACAATAAATGACATCATTCTAATCTGCAAACTGCACTGCTGGCTTTTGCTTTTTTTCTCAGTAACTTAGGGAAAGAGAGAGAGAGATAGGAGGAGAGACAGAGAGACGGGAGCGACGTACAAAAATGAGAAACACACTGAAGAGCCATAAACGGAGACAAGAAGTTTTGCCCACGGGGTTTGGGTTTGCCTGGAGCTGTAACTGTGCCGGACCCAACTGGGAGCAGCCAGACACTGTCACAATTACTGGGCCGGCCGCAGACTCTCTTAAAAATACCTCTGTAGGGTTTGCAAGTGGCCAGCCAAGTCTCGGTAGCAGTAATACAGTAGCAGTTGATCCCGAGGCAGATCTGGGTGGGAGGAGAGGAAGCTGTGATGACTCACTACTGTATATCCCCCAAGGGGCCTTTTCAACAACTACCAGGTCTGCTTCCTGGCACATTACAATAAGGGAAGGTGAGGCGAGTATTCTGTGGGGTGAAAGTAAAGGGAGGCCTTAACCTGTTCATAATATCTCATGTCATTTTATATTGCTGATCCTGCTATTTACTATTTATACTGGGACAAAAAGCCGATATAGGATTTACGTGTGAGGTCCATTTCAAAATTTGCTGAGTGGACTATAGATCCAGAACCACAACAATCCAATCTCACCAAAAACTTTCTCTGCTCTGCATCACCTTCTAGTTTAAGTTACCAAAATAAAATGCACGCACTACATGTAGATACTAAATAAGATTACTGAAAGTAAACACAGTGCCCACACTTATTTTAAAAATGTCACATTGTATTTTTATATCTACAACATCTGGGCAGGAATTGTTGTATGTGGTTGCATGCGTGCAGTTTGGGCTTGCTTGCATGTTTGTGTGTAAGAGACATATATACACACGCCGGCCTCCAGCTGGATGTTTTCTCAAGAGGCTGTGAGATATTGGGATAAAATATGCCATAACAGAAATGGAGGCATGTAAACAAAACAGGGTGAGAATGCAAACAGGACCCGTGAGCAGTCTAAATATCGCAAGATGGACAGGCATCCACGTGTTGAAGGTGGAAAAAAATTCTGCTTTCGGGATGACTGTGTGATGCTGGAAAAACTAATTTGGTATTGGAAACCTTCAAGAGGACACATGGTGGATTACGCTTAGTTACAATTTAGAAAGCTGGATCCTTGCTGCGACTCATTCGCTGATCAGTTTAAGGTTTGGATGCTGTGACGAGGGTCTGGCCGTAGTGAAATAGTACATTAAGTCATGCTGCTGTGGTGTGATTGTGTGGCTGGGCTATGGCATTTGTAGTGACTGGCGAATTACTGTGAGTGTGTGGTTGTCTCACCAGGGCAGGATCCAGTTCTTCGTTGAGTATCGCCTCATTCTTGATGATGGCCACACGTTGAGCGAAGCGACACGTAGAGATGGATTCCTGGAGGGGGACGGTTTTTAATTAAATGAACAAATAAACAGCTCTCACGCTGCCAGGCTTCCATATCCAATAGCTGTTTGTTTCACCAACATGTTTTCAAGCACTACTGTTCTTCATCAGACTCAAGTGACAAAGCACAACGCCATCTGAGATATACTTGTCACATGATACAGTCACATGATCTGAGTCTCTAATGTAACATAGAAATGCCATGTAGAAAGCTATATAAAAACTATACAAGCGTGCAGATGTACATACACACATTTTTGTGACTTCTGAAGTCCACTACTTGCCAGTTATATCCTTCATATGTGGTCTTTTTTTATTCCTTTGTTTCTTCTTTTTGGTCTTTAGTTAATAATATTGCACTTGTTATAGGACAAACAGAGGCGCCCCTTTGATATTTTCCCAACAAGTCCAATGGTGGTCATTGACACCTTATGGAAGTCTTTTTTTTTTCTATACTTTTGTGCATACATTTCTGTACATATTGTTTTTTTTTATTGGGGGTTACTTTACACTGTGAATGAACTTCATTCACTCAGAACTACATGTTGTTGTACATTTTTGCATAGCCTATATATATATATTTTTTTTTGGAGGGTGTTATCTTACACCATTGAATTCTGCTGTATATGCATGGGGAACACTATCCTGTACACTATCATGTGTATGTATATGCACACAATATATTTATGTTTGCAAGTATTTATGGATGTATATAGTTTAGTATCATGTGGCTAGTATCATGTATATATTTCAGATGGTGTCATGCTTTGTCACTTGAGTCTGATGAAGAGTGGTGGTGCTCCAAATGTCATTGTGGTGCAATAAACTATAAGTGCCCTGCAGTTTATGAGTTTATTTCTACATTTGCTCACTTTCAGCACAGCACCTGCTCTTTGGTTTGGATGGATGGGTGTACATACTCCACGATAAGTTGATATTGTAGTGCAAAGATCAGCAAAAATGACAAAAAATAATTATAATTCATGATTTTTAGATTCCCAGCTTTCATTTATTTTATGAAGTAGTCAATACTGTATAGTTATCCAAGAATGTATTTTATCTCTTTAAAAATGTGGTTTAAATAACTAGAAAATCCAGTGGCTTGCTAAGAAAGCCAAGGGGCCTAGAATGCTTCAAAAACTTGAAATCTGACCAAACACTGTCTGAACATGATTTTTACAAATATCCTTACATCAAGGTTCCTCTTGTCGACTGCCAAGGTGGCAATCATGGTGGTCATGCAGTTGCCCCCGAGGCTGTCCCTCAGAACAGAGGTCAGCATGGAGTTCCTGTAGGGGATATGGGTGCGGTGCTTCTCGGACAGGGCTATGATCACCTAAGGAAGAGAGAGGGGAGGAAGGGAGATACGTTAAATGAAGACAGAGATGGAGGTAGCTTATGAAACGCCTGATTGCAACATAATGACTAGAGAAAATGTTATTAGTCCAACAGAGTGCCTCAGGATGGCCATTAATCTGGTGTCTGACATAAAATGAATTATGATTAACTATTAGTAGATGGAACAAATTAAGTGGCCAGAATCAGCAGAACAGTCTTTTTTTCACACGGTGGAAAGCATTAAAATCCCCTTCAGGTCCGCCTCCGCTCAAAAATATGTTTTACTTATTATTACTTCTCCTGGAAGGAAGGAGGATGGAAATGAAATCCACCAAATCTGACTTTAAGGCATGTACCAACCAGCATGATTTGTGACATCACAGTTAGTCTGGAGCCAGTTTTGTCCAAATATGTGGAAACTTGAAGTCTTCAGTACATGTTAGGGCTGGGGAATGAACTGATATTATATCCACATTGTATTATATCTATAATATTTTATAGATATGGTCTTAGATTGTGAATAATCTAATATGGTGGTATGGAATAAGTGTCTTTTTCTGCTTTTAAAGGCTGCCTTACAGTAAACATATCATTTTCTGAGCTTAACACACTGTTCTATTATCTGCCTTTATCCACTTAGTCATTATATCCACATTACTGATGATTATTTATAAAAAAAAAAAAGTGTCATTGTGTAAATATTTTGTGAAAGCACCAATAGCCATTACTACAGTATTGCCAAAATATTGATAGAGGTATTTAGTCAAAAATCGTGGTTTGATTTGAATCACCTAGCTCTATTACATATACAATGGACTTTACAGTGAAGAAGGAGATGTCAGTTCAACTTTTGAAATGAAAAATATTTTCAAAGGAACCCAATCTTCAATTTTCCAGTAAAAGAAAAGAATGAAGAGTCTATCATATATCTGAAAATGTGTCTAGAGGGGATCTATAGAATAGTTATACCAAATCTTAAACAATAAAAATGTATTCTATGCCAAAATGTAGTTGATTATTTACATCAAACTGTTTGTACAATGTGTTGTTTTAAATAGAATAAAAAACAAATATGTGACAGAGGTGCTGTTACCTGCTCCAGGAAGTGGAGGGAGAGGTTGATGTACTTGGCCTCGGTGAGCAGCTGCCCATTCAGACCGGTCTTGCTAACTCTATCTGATCCGGCCAGGTCCACCAGGTGGAGCTTGGAGCGTCTCAGGGTGGCGGAGCCAGGCTCCCGCCTGCACAAGTGCACAGTAAAAATGCAGTGGGAGCGTGTGGATGCCTGGTTCATGGGAGTCTGGAGATGAGAGGAAGAAGGAGCATTGTACACTGAATCTTCTAAAAACTGTGGTTCACATGTGGTGGAAACAAAAAAAAAAAAGAAAGAAAGAAAGAGGAAATTCTACTCCCACCCTTACACCCCCACACCTCACCCCCCCATTTGTGGTGCTTTCCATATTCAAACAACAAAAAAACATGTTTCCCTTTGATTCTTATTTTTTCTTGCTCCCGCTGGTTTGGAGATCAAAGCGAGCGCCATGTGTAACCGATGAGCAGTAAACACATGGCGGCGGCTTTACAAAAGCTGAGGTTGGATTTTCAGATGGTCACTTAGAACAGCAGAAAAAGTCAGGTTGAGACCAGGAGGGGGACGAAAATAGAATGTGAGTCACCCTGCACAAACAAGCTTTATTAACTAGAGGAGGACGGGTTGCTCGTGGGGTCCTCGCTGAGAGAATAAACAGAGGAAATGGATATTCACAGGAGTAGTGCTGATGATAGGCTTTTCTTTTGTTTGTGCCGTAGCCTGTAGGAAGCTGAAGACACATGAAGACGGTTGTAAATAACACATCTTAATTAGAAAGGAGGGCTTATCTTGACCTGGATTAGCCTCTGATCAAAGCGGAGATTCTTTCTCTTTTGTGGAAGCGTCTATGGTTCACTGATGTAAGCTATGGACGTGGCTTTTTTTTTTTTCTTCACTCTCTCTCTCTGCTTGAAAACATTATCATAGACATTCCAGGTCACTCACTCCCAAAAGGTGGTCTGACCCTGACTTGTTATTGGCGTAAATGTGCCAACACCTGCCTGTTAGTGTCGTGACAGCTCGTGACAGATCTTTCGCTATCTTAAACTGCCACTGTCATTTCTTTCCTCACTAGAATTCCCTTCACTCTGCAGTGCGGCCCCAGCGTTAGCTCTGTTGGGGGGGGGGGGACAGCTCTCTGATGTTGACAAGGGTTCATGAAGCTAATGTGCTAACGGTCAAGGTTAGGGAGGGTTTTAAAGTTCTGTCAACGACGCCAGACAAACAGAGGCAGAGTCTTATCTTAAAGAGGCCTGTACAGACATAACGGAGGCATTTTAGACTCTATTTACTGGTTTTTAACACCTATTCACCTCCCTCAATCTGCAAACGTTACTTTGACTATGCTCCTCCTTGGTACTTGCTGTTTCAATCTCTTTCAACTTCAACTAGTTTCTTTTTTGTTTCTACTGCTGTAACTGGCATGTGCTACAGTGTGTTAAAATGTGATACAACTTCAAACGGGTCGTCTGCACATTTTTGAAAAACACATTTAATGAGTTTTAAGACCTTTTTTAATACAATTGCTGAGAATATAATAATGCAAAAGCAGGATTCTATTGTTGTAGTGGGTTGAAATGGAGCTCATTTTGTAGTCATTTATATAGGACTGTAACCGATGATTAATAGCACTGCTGATTAATAAGTTGATTAGTTGGTTATGTCAGATAATCAGAAAATAATGATAAATAACATAAACTGAACACATATAATTACGTTCACATCAAATTTAATTGCCTAACTCAAATTTAAGACTTTTTAATGATCCATGGGGACCTTATTAAAGCTTGCAGTAAAAACACTGCATGACAAGCAGTGTCATTATATTTGATAGTTCCTCAAGTGTCAGTTTTTCCTTTAACATTCAGACAAAATTTCCATGTTGTACAACGTGTAAGAATGTATGCAATGCATTAACCCTTACACACTGTTCATATTCAGGCCTTTCACACCATCCTCCTCATAATTAGTCTATATACATTATTTTGGGATCAAAATCATCATCAGTCTTTTAATAAATGTGAATAAATGTGCACAAAAAAAAGAAATAGTTCAGTGTTTTTGGCATATTCTGGGCAACTTTAGGAAAATGTTTTTAGGGTCTTTTTCTCTCTCTGTCAAATGTAAAATAGGTCAAATTAGACTGAACAGTACGAAAGGGTTAAAAGTAATTAAAGCACATTACTTGGCCCCATATTTTTAGGCAACAAGTAAATACACTGCTGTATACAGTAAGTGCATGTTAATGTATACTACGGCGGATATTGATATCAGCACTTGTGGATGACAGTTAAAAGTCTTAAAATACACTGGAAGCTGCACATAGATTAGGAGTGACTGTTGCCTCTTATCTCTGAGTGCTATTGTGCTTGGGCCTTTTTTATCGCCACTAAGCACCAGCTCTGTTTGGGTGAGTACTGTGAAATGTCCGCACAGTGTACACCATAATAACAACCATGACCATAATAATGTTTTAATATCACCAGATGTCATATAAAGGTTTCTGTAGGAGTCCTGGAGCAAGCCAATAAGTTGATGACAGGAGCATATTGAGTACAGACTGTGTATGTGTGTCTGCAGAGGAAACATTGGCACATTGAAATATGTCCTTACAAAAGCAGCATGGCAATGCAACCTTGTCATTTCCATTACTCTCCTGTGTTTCTAAATTGACCGTGTGTTGATCTTACATGCACCACATGTTGACCACACACAATGCTACAGTAGGTCAGCAAAAAAAAAAAAAAAGAAAAAAAAATAGTGCTACAAATTCTGAAATATGGAGAGATTAAATTTAAAGTGAGTTTCATTTGGACCACCGTGCAATGCACTCCGCTCCTCTGCCCCTAAGGTGAGGTAAGCAGGCAGATAGGATGCAGAAATAGAGTGAGGGGGGAAAAGGTCCAGATCCTGCAACCCCCATATGTGAAGAGAAGGGAAACAAGGACACGGAGAAAAAGACCAGATGAGACGAAATGTTTCCTGATGAGTTTGAAAGCGAGGGGTGAGGAGCTGAGAAGGTGAATTTTTACTTGCTTGTCCAATAAAACTGTTGAGTGGGGGGAGGGAGGGGCGTGTGTGTGTGTGTGTGTGTGTGTATGTGGGGGGGATTGCCAAGTCTCAAAACGAATGAGCTCATGGTCTGTTGAGTGTGGCGTGAATGGATGTGTCATCTTTCATCCACATGGCTGGGAGCGAGAGAAGAAAGAAAGCATTACTGTTAACTTTATTGGAAGTCTGTGTGGAGCCGAGACTTCTGGGATGATTCTGGCAATGATGAGTTGAGTATGTTGATGGTTCTTTTGTTTGCTTCGAGCTCAAGAGAAAACTTTCTGGTGCAGAGGTCCCGGCGAGGACGGCTCAACAAAAGTGTCTTGTGTGAGGGGGCGGACTGTGCAGGGGACTCCCCGGCGAACTGTGCGACTCCTCCACCGCTTGATCGCTGATGTAGCAACTAAAAATGTGTTTCCACTGACAAATTCCCCTAAGTTATACAAAAAGTGGACACTGGGAGTGTGTCCTTGAGGTAAAATCAAAGACAAATGTAACATTGTTTCGCTAGTGTGGAGTGGAGTATGTGTAATACTTGCGTTGGTATTGGTGTTGGAGTTATGGAAGGTGCATTTTCACATACACTACAAAAGTAACATGACAGGACACGAGCTTCAAGCTTTAAACTCATTTCAAAGCTCTAGAGATATTTCATCCCAGATCCCATGACAATTTTTTTTGGATCGTTTTTTTCACAAAAAGCAACAACAACTGACTTTTGAAATACTCGTCGAAAATGAAATGCAACGTCTATGAAACCCGATTACCCAGCTCACTTTTACTGTCTGTTATTTACTTACAAGCTAGCAACATAAGTAAACAAGGTGAGATCAGCTCTTTGCTCCAAAAAACCTCTGGTTGCATAGCAAAAGCTGACCCACCGCATGTCTCATCGGCATGGGGAGTCTGGGTGTCTGAGTGTAGAAAGGAACCACCACAACATAAACAGAAATTACAGAGAGAATGTTTGGTTTTACTGGGGGAAAAACATGGTAAAAAAGGGACCACAGGGGACCAAAATAATATTTTAGAAGTTTAGAAGGTAGCCCTTACAATGCATATTACATTTGTGGACAAAAAAAAAAAAGCAACTCAAAAACCTTTATGCCACTTACTCTGGGAGTGGCAAAGATTTTTCCATGTACTGGTATGTATCTTTAATTTGTGTTAGTGGGGCATCCCTGTGGAAGCCTGCGTTCCCCTTCCTCCTTACCTCTGCAATCATACGATTAGTGTCGCCGAGGAAGAGCAGATTCAAAGCGTCCTCTTCGTTGGCTGACTGCTGCAGCGACAGGTTCTTGAGATGAATGTTCTGGTCGGGATCCTCCATGATCATTACTTTTCTGTATCAAAAACAACAAAAAAATGTTAAAAAGGAAATTCCAGCAAAGTAAACTGACTTGAAATTCTGAATAAAAAAATGACGCGGCGGGACAAATCCAGTTGAAAAACCCAAATAATCCAACACTGAAGCAATTACCGGTTAACTAATTATGTCAGTTATGTCATCTATTTCCCTCCCATTGCTTTGCCCCGAATCCAAACAAACCACATCTGCAAGTCAGTGTGGGCTGTGACCCACTTTGACACATGTGCTGTATCCATCCAGGGGGGGGGGCTTTCATATGTTGATAACACAGAGGCCTTTGCTTTTAAAAACAAACAGGTGACTTGTATTTGCCCCCCTTTAAGGAATTCAGAAATGCGGTGTGCTTGAACAGAAGAGATTAAAAGGATTCCTGCGATCTCGCCACATCATTTCCATCACGCCACCATGGTGGTGACATTACGGCTACCGAATTAAGATGTCAAAGAGAGTTCTGAATGGCTGGAGAACACATGTGGGTAATTATGTTAACACATGTGGGTAATTGGGGCAGTTTGATAAAACAGTATCAATCTTAATGTGATTAAAGGGATGTAAACTGGCAGGATTATTTCCCTAAACAGCTCCGCCGACCCTTGGTAGAATTAGATTGTTGAATTTTTATACAACTGTAAAAAAAAAAAAAGAAAAAAAAAGAAAAGACTTTTTACGGGCCAACCTATCATTTAAAGAGGGTGGAATGCTGCATGAGTGGTGGAAATAATGCACAGACGGAGGGAAGAGAAAAGTAAAACAGGCGCAGAAATGAATGATCGAAAGGAGAGAAGGGGTAGGCAAGTGAAAGAGAGAAGCAGACCAACAGTAGTTAAAGAGAGAAATTTGTCAGTGCCACAGCTTCTCCTTGAATCAGCAAGTGTGGCCGCAGCATGGTTAACGACGGGCACTGTCTATTTCCAGAAGACTGTGATTTGTGGGTATCTAAACTTTGAGTAGAATCCTCCAGGAAAAGGAGAGAAGAGCCTGAAATGGAACCGGTACAAGAAAATGCAGGACAAACACCGAAATGATGTACCAAGACCATGTCGTGCAAGTCCGGAGACTACTTTGAGGTGAATGTGAAGTATTGGGCAAAAAAAAAAAGCAAAGGAAAAAAATTAAAAAAGGAAAAAGCAAAATAAAATCATAGACAGACAAACCTCCGCACAGATGGAATTTGTAATAAAAATAAAACAAACAAAGCAGAGAGGACACAGGATGAAACAGGATGAGCAGTGAGAAAAAGAGGGGGCAAGTCACAGAGGGAAACAACAAAATAGAACAAGGGAAGAGTGAAAGAGAGGCAGCTGTAGTCAAAAAAAAGCAGCAGCAGCAGCAGCAGCAGCAGCAGCAGCAGCAGCAGCGACGAGCTATGAAAAAACATTTCTCCACATGACCCTCTCGCTCTCCACTCCAGTGGCAGCGTCTGCCACCAGGTTGACCGCATCCATTGCTGTCCCACAGTCTCATTATGTCAGTTGGCAGTTCGTAGTGGGGTGGTAAATACTAGAGTCTCCATATTTCACCACACAGTGACTCCGGGCCAGGCTGACAAATGGCTATTCAGGAGTAAGGCTCAGCTGAAACCCACAAGTGCTATGGAGAATAATGGAAGTAGTGGTTCTGTATCGTTTTTTTTTTTCTTCAACTTTTAAAAGAAGTTTACCAATCGTGGTGAACTTCCTGATGGGCTAGCCTTATGGTCAGTGTTGTAAAATGTAACTGGATGTCTGTGAAGGTGAAAAAGTGAAGAAAAGCAAGCACTGACGGTAGGTCCTCCAGTCGAGATGCTTCATGACGGGAATCTAGGAGGTCATATCCTGTCTCGTTGTAGATCTCCAGGTAGGATACATGGGTGGTATAGACCACGCTGCTGTCCTGTGAAACAAAAACATAGTGTGTCACAAGTTCAAATGAAAATCTCAGTGTTTTTTGTCAGTCATTTAATAATAGTGCTGACCTGGCTGAAGCATTCGTAGAGATAAGACAGCGTGCGAGGGATAATTCCGCGGTCGCTGTAGCGCTCGGCCCCACCTGTGATGGTAAAGGTCTTGCCGCTGCCCGTCTGGCCGTAGGCAAAAATGGTGCCATTGAAACCAGCCAATACACTGCAGACACACACACACACACACACACAGAGGATACTGAGAAACACTTCTGGGTTTGGTCTTTGCAGTTTAGGTGAACTAATTAATGTAAAGGCAAACATATTCATTAAGCACAAACGTCTGCTATATATTCACAAAACTTCTCAAAGTGCGAGCATTAGCCCTGAGCTCATGTTCCTACTGTAATCTCATCAGCAAAGGAAACTTAAACTGTTAAAACATCAATTTGTTGTTATAGCGACTAAGCCCTATACTTTAGTCGCTACTGCCTGCTAATTGGAGTAATTGTTTCAACGTGTACGCATCAAAAATGATAGGCTATACAGTCTTTTCCACTGGACTCATATGTGCGGTGTTTATTTTCTTACCAATGTTTATGTCATGCATTATCCATTACTTTTCATTAAGCTTTTCGCATAAACCTTAAACAAATATAACCCAACATATACATGACCACCGTCAAAAACTATTTGTCTCCTTCCATGAGAAACACTTGTAATCAATGGCATGAACTTAAATAACCTGTACCCACCATGTACCCCCTAGAGTTTGAGAAGAACGTTGCATTTAACCCAAATCAAATACATGACACCTACAGTAAGTAAGTAATAGTAAGCTCTACTCAAGCTCTTATGGTGAACTTTGATTTTGATTTACTGGAGTGATTTCCAAGGCATATGTTCAATTTGTTACCTTCAAAGGTGAGAGTATTTGCAAATACAGATGTACAGTGCTAGTCTAACATTTGGACACATTTTCCCATTCACGTAAATAAGAAACTGCATCCAGGCGTTTTAACTGGTACTGTAGTTAAATTGCCAAATACATACAGTACACATATAATTTCAGGAACATTCAGCAACTACTGTTTCTTTAAAATCCAGAATCAACAACAAGAACAGGTAATGACTTGGAAAAAATGCAGGATGCATCTGTTTTTCTATGCTAATGTAACCATATGCGCCTCCTATGATATCACCATCTTCATTTGCAAGAGTGCAAGGGACTGTCAAATATACACCGAAGTAGACACCGAAAAGTCTGTGGGAATTGAATGTGACACTCTAAATCCACAGGAAAAGATGGCAGTGAGTGGTGAACTGCTATGGCGACAGACATCTGCTGTTGAGTGAGGAATGTCTCCGAGTACGATTGAAGGGCCCAGACCCACTCAACTAGGCAGGGCCCGGTAAATTTTGGTTTGGCACTGGACAGTCCTTGTGCACATGTGCATGGCCATGGAAACCAATGGAATCTGGTTCTATTTGAATGAAATGCACATCTGAATTGATGGTGCTCGTATGAGGTAGCAATGACTGGCATCAAAAGGCTTTTTCTGTATTTTTGGAAACTAACCAGGGGAAATAGTAAAATGACAGAGGGGCCTCTGACACATGAGCCTGGATCAAAGGTGAGGACAAAATCTTTGCTCTCCATCGCCAATTGCGAAGGAAGAGGATATCTCGACACTGTATTTTTCAACATGAATTATAAACGAACTTGAACCTTATTCTAATAGAATTGCCAAGCCAGTATTTGAGCAGTGTGTGGGTTTCCCCTTCCTGTGTGCTGCTCTTGTTCCACGCCCTGCATGAGAAGGGAAGGGTAAAGGGGGAAAAAAAACTTCATGTCAGTTTTTATAAAAAACTATGTCCACTCATGAGAATGGCGGTTGGTGAGTTGGATTTGGATGGCCATTGGGTGACCGCTTAATCGAGCGTGAGTCATGGCAGTGATTGGCAGCGGGGAGGAAAGACACAGGCTCAGTGTTTAGTTTAAAGTCAGTGCTAATGATGCGGCCTGGATTCGGCCACTGAGGCTTGGGCGTTTCCCAATGCTTGTTCCTGTTTACACCTCAGCTATCCTGGAGATTGGCAGTGTGTCATCCAGGAGATCGCCGGTCTTCCTTTTCCTTTCATAAGTAAGTGGCGTGTCCAATCCTTTGAGCTAATAAGGGTAAAACTGAACAGACCCACTTTGTATTTCATTGAAGTGGAGCTGCAGGTTTCACGGCCATGTGAAATGGGATTACAATGTAGATAGAAGGTTCTGCTTCGCCAGTACCCAACATCATTACGCTGGCTCTTCCTCTTCTGGAGCTATTAATGGTTTGTTTTGAAACTACTGTGTTGGGGTTGAAATGACTGGTTTTGGGTTACACCACAGCAGAGACTGAGACTAGTGCGCAAGTAAACGCGTTAGAGCTTTTTGGCTAAACATGAAGTGCGCCGAGCAGGATGGTGTACCAACCAAAACAACAACCTGACAGTTATTGCTAGTGAGGGGATAGGCGCCTGTGTGCATGAAACTGTGACTTTTGGTGCGGTAAAGTTACAGCAGAAAAAAAATAGTGCGATTAAAAATGACTCCTACTCACCAAACCTGAAGAAATGTTTCCCTCGACTGCAAGGCCTTTAGTAAAAAAAACAAGGCTGTCAGTCCACATTTGCTTCTGTTTGAGATTAGTGTGACTTTCTGTAACTGGTACCTTGTCAATATCAATATAAGCTTAATGGTTATCAGCGTGCTTACGGGTTTCAAATAGCTTAGTCTATGGATAAGTGCTTTCATAATCTCTTTCAACACCCTTTGTGGTAAGGACCTGAAGCCTAAGTCTTACCCAATTCCTGTGATTGTCTTTCGAAAAGGCGATGTATTCCAATAGGAAACGGGGGCCGAACCAGCGTGATTATTCACTCTGTTCACTGTGTTTTCTCTTACGGATTTGAAAAAGGATAAAACGTTGTGGAATTCAGAGCATTCGGTGTGTAAACGAGGCGTCCTGCTGAGTGGGCAAGGAGACGTTGACTCAGAAAATGTCTGATAGTGGAAAGATTGGTCATGGCTAGACAGGATGATGGTTATCCCCCGAGCCGCGGGCTGGACTTCACAGTCATATCAAAAGAGTAAAAGACGCTGACCTGGTGTTGACATGGTGAGATTATGTTTGAAACTTTTTTAAAAACATATGTTTGCTGTGCGTGACAACAAAGAGGAAGGTGTTAAAAGGCCGACTGGCGAGGGCAACTTAATACCCCGAGTAGCTGAACCCTTATGAGTCAGGTCAAACACATCCAGTTCCTTAGTCAGTCAATCCAGACGTCTCACCATCTTGTTTATATGTCTCCTAATAGCAAAGATAATGCAAAGCACTTGCAGGGTTCCATAAATAGCCCCTATTGTGACTAATAGGACAGGGGTGGAATGCTGAGGCGATGAGACGGAGGGTCTGAAATGAGCCAGTGAGTGTAGAGTTTTGGCGTGGAGAAAAGGAAGAACCTTGTTCATATAACAACAACACAACCAACATTTGATCACAGGAAATTCCAAGTAAATTCCCTCTTCTCTTGGCTGTTTTTCCCTCGTTGGTTAAACCAGGACTGATTTAGACTAACATCCAGGCAGGGGGTAGAGCTCCACCAGTGTTTTGTTGAAATGGAGCGAGCACTGGGTGTAGAGTTATTTTGGAAGTAAACAAACAAGTCATTGAATTGTATCATTAAGACACCATCCTGCTCACATCTCATGAACACAGATGAAGTTTTTCTGTATACATGGCTTCTACTGTACCTACCTTTTAAACTAGATTTAATGATTTACATATAAAACATGGCCTGGTGAACTATTTATAATAAATGAAACAGTATTAGTAAATAACGAGGGGTAGATTCTTGAGCAGGTCAGTCGAACAGATGTGGCCCTCTTTGCATGACATGACATATTAAACAACAGCTCATAATATGGCTGTGTTGTGGCTTGAAAATGTTCTCACACTCACGATGGCAGAGTGTACCATCCTGCCTGCCAGCTCGGTCCACTTAGTGGTTTAAGTATGTAAAGCACGCCAAAAATCACAGACACCCTCTATTTCCATCTTAAAGAAAGC
Source organism: Rastrelliger brachysoma (assembly GCA_024605115.1). Taxonomy (NCBI): domain Eukaryota; kingdom Metazoa; phylum Chordata; class Actinopteri; order Scombriformes; family Scombridae; genus Rastrelliger; species Rastrelliger brachysoma. The sequence goes on along the minus strand of JANJYP010101818.1, from coordinate 916 downwards.
TGAGCTTTACTTACTTCCTGTCAACAAGGCTGGCTAAAGCCTGTGTGGCCCGACCGCAACACGGAGAGATGAGCACTGCTGGGCACAGGTGGTCAGTGTTTTAATTGTGTGATTTGTGAATGGGATTTTAGAAAAGGTTTGAAAGATATTACATTAGGTTTCAAATGATTTTTCCATTTGGTAAAGTCAACGAATATAATGTAGGATTTTACCTGTCTGCAACTGGTTTAGCAATCTTTTCAAATATGTCTTCCTGTTTGGTGGCTTGATCAAAAACCTTCTGGAACCTGAACAAAAGTAACACGAACAAAGATGTTATCAGTGACGCACATTTGGACACGAGACAGGTTAGACCACACATTTATGATTTGGTTTACTACAAGCATGACATGAAATATCTCAAACATCCAGGCCCATGGCAAGACTGAATAAGCACAAAAGGCCATCTATTTAATTTCCCGAGTGCATCAAGAGGCATTTAGTCATTCTGTTTTCTAAAGCAGTCTCAAACCATCATGTTTTATCCCACAGAAAGATGAGAGAGATGTAAGAGGAATCCGCCCAGGAAGATTGTTAAATGTGGAAATTTTATTTCTATAAGGGCACGAGGGAACCTCCACATGCTATTATAAGACTCTGTGGTTTTTGAAGGCCCACAGTGTCCACTGCTGTCTGACTCCCTAACTGTGAATTTAGGGCTTGGAAGCGTGGCATGGGCCCTGCCCAGAGGGTATATAAGGCTGAAGCTTTCACCGCCAGCGTTAAACAGATGTTCTGGCTCTGCAATGACACAACTGGTGGATGAATTATTCATGGGTAAAGTTCTTATGCAACATAGAAGCCTTAAATACTGGTGGGCAATGTGCCTTTAACTTCATATGTTATCTTAATTCATCGTAACTTTTTTTTTTTTTTT
>JANJYP010101812.1:0-11245 GCA_024605115.1 Rastrelliger brachysoma | reverse complement strand
ACATGGCTTACGCTCTAACCCACTGCGCCACCGAGCAAGCTAATGGGGTTGTTCTTTAAAGCCAACTGATGCTATACCAAACAAAAATCCTTTAATCCTTTGATTACTCAAAGACTATAAAATGTTAAAATATTTTTAAAAATCCATTATAGTCTCCTGAAACTCAAGCTGATGTCTTCAAACCCTTCATTTTATCAGACAAAGAATCCACAATCAAAATATATTTTGTCTACAAAGAAACTTGAAAATAGTGATAAATGTTAGCTGGCAGCAGATACATTCAGCATTTTTTCTTACAAAATGACTCAAAATGATTAATTGATTTGTCAAACTAGTTGGATAGAATAACATGTCAAGTGACTACTTGTGCAGCTTTAATCTGGAATAGTGCAGCAACCTATGATTATTTTCATTATCAATTAATCTCCTGATTATTTTCTTGATTAATCAATATATTATTTAGTGAGCAAAATGTTATGAAGAAATCTGCTCACTTTGTCTAACAGTATAAGAAACAGTACAGTAGATCTATTTATTTAAAAGTGGAGTGTGTCTTATACACCGATGTGTCCTATGCACTAGTAATATAATATACAGCGGGAGGTTGGATGTGGATATTATAGGTATAACAGAATAATAGTTATCATCAAGAATGATAACTCTAATAATACTAATAATAAAAATAATAACCATAAAGATAATGATGTGAGCGTCCACACTTAATAAACTATAACGCCCTATGAACAGCAGTGTCAAGCACATGCTGCGTACTCCAGGCCACTTCACTGGTGGGTGCTGATTCAGTGTGTTTATCAGTAGTATTCCAGACACTAGTTGCTGTGATGTTTCAGTCTTTACAGACCAAACTGACCCGGGCCACAGCAGATGTTGAAGCATTTATTGCTGTGGCAGCGACACACAGTATATGCACAGATCTGAAGAATAAAAGACTCACTAGCTTTGTTGTTTTTCCAGTGGATGGATCAAAGGATAATGCTTTGTTTGACTCTGGGGCTGACACACAGTTTGAGGACAGTCTGCTTGGTGAGACTTACTATAACTTGGACACAATATTTGCACACACCGATAGCTACGATGAAGAATTTTTTGGGGCTTGAGGAAGCACACAGTTATACACTGTATCAATTATGTAAAGTTACCATGTTCTTTTAAAAAGCTAGATAGAAACTCATAGCTTAATCCGAACCTGGTCGGATGGCTCCAGTTCAGTTAAGCAAATCATCAGGGACCATTAACCATTAATCCGACACACTCTTTCAGGTGGAATATGTTTGTTTGAATTGTCTTTCAAATAAAAGCAAACTGAAAAAGCTTTGGAGTATAAACATATGTGTTTTTAAATGAATAGCTAATGCTACATTCAAATAAACCAGTCCCCCCAAAATAGACTGTGCTTTATACACTGGTACAACTTACACACTGGTTTTAACAGTAATTGTTACAACTCTACTCTGGACTGATGGGAACTTGGCAGCATGCAGAGGGTCAATAATTCAGCCATGTTGCAACTAGTTTATACACTTGAACTGAATTCTTCATCACGGACCACAAACAAAGAACATTTTAGGCCTGTAGCTTCAAAACCTTTTTGAAATCATGTTTATTTGATATCAGTGAATCCAGCTGATATCAGAGTTATTGAAAGAGACTTTATGTGTTCTGAGTGTCCACAAATGAAATTTGGAGGGAGGTTGACTCTGCTGAACATCTAACCTACACTTTCTTCTAACTACATATTTTTCAGAGGCAAGAGTCAGAGCTGCTGTTTGTCTACCTGCCTACGCTGTTTGGACCTGCGACCTTCTGTTTGAACAGCATTATACTAATGGTTAAAGGGCAAAAGCAAAAGCACACAGTGTGTGTTGAGCATGCCACATGCCAGCAGTTACGCAAGACTACCTGCTGACGGCTACAGTCCTGGCCTGGCTCACAGCTGCTCCCAGCATGAACCCCTAACATCAGGACACCCACACACACCCAACCTCATCTCAACTCCAATCGCCTGCCCCCTTGCTTTCTCCTTTAGTACACATGTGTCATCTACTCATCAATTTTGGCCATCCTGTTCCAGTGACATCACCTTTTACCTACTTCACTAGCCCTCACTCTACGGGTGGTAAATCCCCATACCAGCAACACGGTGCCAGTCTCCATAATTAGACTGGAGTGATACATTGAGGGGAGAAGAGGAGGGGACAGAGGAAATAAGATACACAGCAAGAAGGGGAGGTAGGTGGGTAAGGTGGTAGTGGTGGTGGGGGGTGGAGGGGAGTTAAAAAGTGTTGGAAAAAAAGCTGTGAATTAGTCCAATTATATCTCGCAATTGGAGTCAAAAAGGTCAAAAAGGTGTAAGGTTATTGCTGTGACAAGTCAGCGCTGTCAGTTTGTCAGTATACTGAGAACTGCCTTTGATTCCCAGAGGCCAGTGAGCACATGGCATGAGACGGGGGGTGGGAAACCAGGAGGAGCTTACAGCATGGAGGGGAGAGGGCTAAAGTAGTCTATAATTAACAGACATCCTCTGGTCTATACCCCCATCTAACTTAGCCCCTTCCTCTATAACCCCCCAGCAGCTTCCTTTGGCTTCGTGCAGCAGGAGAAGCATTCCTAACTGCAGTGTCACGGTTACAGTCGCGTGTGCCAGGTCCACGTGTGTCTATATTTGACACATGGATCTCTGCCGGTTTGTCAGCTAACTGAATGACATAGTCCAGACTCGTAGTCTCCGGGGGGAAACGCTGATCGTCCACAGAGACGGACAGCAAGGCTGTGCTGCAGAGGGGAACTTCCCTGTCACGATGCAATGTGCCGTACTAATGTATTTATTACAGTCAAATGGGCCAGAAGGCTGACATATGACAGGAGATGGTGCAACTGATAGAGAGTGACAGTCTTACATGGGGAGAAGGCGAACTAAAAGAGGCAGATCAGTAACTAACATTCATTGCATTGCTAGATAGTGACCATTAATAATCGCAGTGAGTCTTTGGAACATGTGAGAAAGCAAAACTCTTTTACTACACTGACTGAAGCCAAGTCTAGGGAAGCTTAAGGATGACAAACTGATACTAGAAAGAAGTCATCTCTGAGATAACATGAGGAGAACAGGTCATACACTTTTTCCATACACTCAAAAATTATATTTCAGTAATTTTCCAGCTATTTGAATGGATTCCTCTTTTTATGATTTTACAATTATGCTAAATGGAGAGAGCCCCTTTTTTAAAGGGGACATGTTATAGGGGTTTTTCTGATTTTCAGATATGTTAATGCTGTTGTTATAGTGGAACTTGTTGAAGCCACATCACTCTCACAAGCTCAATGTGCTTGGAATCACGATTTGAGATAATTGGAAGTGGTAACAGCGAAAGAATGCTAGAGTGAAAGTGGACATTCACAAAAACATAACACAATTATGTATTGTGTGGCATCTGTGGCATTGTGTTGCATATCTCCGGTTGCCATTGAACGCACCAATAACTCCCATCATTTATTTTTTGTGGCTACATTAAAATACATATAGCCCCAAACACCTATACAAAAAGGAAAAATATCATGTACATGTTGAACATGGTTAAAACTTCAGACAAATGCACATAAAAATGCTCCTAGCAAGTCATAAGCTCAGACCTCAGCCTACTCTGAACACTGTGTTCTTCATCCTTGTGAAATTGTTGTATTAGTACAATAATATGTAAAAGAATCTGCAAGTTTTGAACATGTATAATGTATGCTTGTGAGAAACCCCATAAAAACCAGTTTGTTATAGTTTGGAATACAACATCACTTAGTTAAAGGATTAGGCTTACCTCAAATGATATTTAAGCATTTTTTTCTGCTCTGTTTACTTGTAAATTAAGTTTAACCTGATAAATTCCATTTAATTTAGAGGAACATGAGTCAAAACTAAAATACTTTGTAGACTAAGTGGCCTAGGAAGTTGAAACATGGTAAAACTGTCACTATATGGGGGAATTACATACAATTATGCAGCCGACATAAGGCTATAGATGATAGTTAAGAAGAGGCCCATTCAACCCACTGACCTTATCTCCACTGGAGTAGAAGAAGTAGCGGAGGCGAACTATGTTGCAGTGGTCCAACTTCCTCATGATCTGCAGCTCACGATTCTGAATAAAACAAAACATGAAAAACAGTTTCAGACATCTGTCACACTTATAACACGAAGCACTGGTTGGTTTGTGGACCTGCCATGTCACTGTCACATGTTCAGGTTGCACAGAATCAGGTTCTGAGATAACTGGAAGTGGTAAGAGAGAAAAAAATGCTAGAAAAAAAATCATGTTAACTTGATGAATCAAACATGTCGACAGAATTCTGTGTTCNAGAAAAAAATGCTAGAAAAAAAATCATGTTAACTTGATGAATGAAACATGTCGACAGAATTCTGTGTTGTTATCATTAAAGATGCCAATAACTATAAAGTAAAAACTATAATACAGACAAACAAGCTGAAACAGTCATTGCAGAAAGGTAGGTGTGTGTGTGTGTGTGTGTGTGTGTGTGTGTGTGTTGAGATGGGCCACAGCCCTTCACAGGGCCAGTAGTCCAATATTAGTACTGAAACCTGGTTGATTATTCCATCTACATACATATACAGTGTGTCCATGCAGAAAATGGTTGTGCATATGGAGTATGACGTTCCCAAGGGTTTGGCAGGAACTCAAGCATTACATAAAGCTTTAACAGTTCCATTATACAGTAGTTGAGATATTCTCCCTCTTTCTATTTGTCCCTCCCTTCCCTTCTCCATCTTTATGGCACTGACTTAACTGACACTTGGTTGGATAACACTGGAGAGAAGGTGAAGAAGGTGAATGAAGAAAGGTCCATGTCATTGGGGCACAAGTATAATTCAGAATGTGGCTGATTAGGAGAGTGATTACATAATCAGACTTTTGATGTCGGAGTCACGTGCAACTTGAAAAGTAGAATTGTGTGAGTTTTGTGACATATTGTATGAATATAATACCATCATGTATTGTTCATACTGATATTATGAAAATACATTAACAGCTCGCCAGGTTTTAGTCTTGAAAACTCAATGCAGCAGAGTTTAGAAATTATGAATACAAGCAGATTAAAATCAGCTTGTAGCCACACTGTGAACTCACTGAATACGAAGCTAGCTGGCAAACCAAGCAAACAGGCTAATATGACTAATGCGTGTGTACTGCTGTGCAAAGGAAAAAAAAGGGTCATGAGGCTCTTGCAGGGCGTGAAACGAACTGGCTGACCATGAAGCGGACAATATACCATGTTGCAACTGTGTGACCTGCATCTTGAGTAAATCCTGAGTAAACACACGTCCTTGTTGTAAATCTCTCGAGAACAGTGCGACTGATTGATAAGCTGATGAGAAGGCGGTTGAATGACCGACTAACCTGCTGACTTCAGGGTCATGTGACTATTTGTGGAATGTGTAAAAAAAAAACAAAAAACTGATATATGAATGCCCTTTTACCTTTGTGATCATTTTTGCTTGTGCTGTAATGAATATTTGAAGCTTTTACAATCCTCCTAGTGTCCAAACAAATAAAATTAACTCAAAACAAAAAAATCTTTTCCATGTTTTTGGTCATTTTACTCAAGCTGACTGATGAAATACTGAAAATCTATTAATTATTTAATCTATAAAATATCAAGAATGATAACAAAATTCACATTATGAATGTCCAGAATTCAAATTGAAGTCTTCAAATACCTGATTTTGTCTCATGGATGCTCAGTTTACTGTCATAAAAATGTAAGAAAACCAGCAAATCTTCACATTAGGAAAGCCTGTTTTTGTTTAAAAACACTTGATACCCTGGATTAAGCCTCTCTCCATGCATTTATCAATTATGCTACTAATTGCTTTAGCTGTATTAGCTGCCTAGTGAACTGATTTGCTGACCGTCTGTAGTTTACCAAAAAAAAAACCTGATAAATGGAGTTCCCTCCATTATGTGGGTCAGGACCAATATCTGGCTGGCAGAGGGAGATATGCTGCTGTCCCTCCACACTTCTCTGCTTCTCTCTTTATGAGGATTTAAATCCCTTTTCATTCATTTTTAAACGCAGCAGAGAGAGCCGTCTGTCCACTAAACTCTGCAGCAGCGGAGCATCATGCAGCTCAATAGCCTGGTACAGACAATCCTCCCAACCTAATTCACTTACAGGCAGACACAAATGGTTCCCACAGTCCTCCTGCTGCTTTTCCACCCTTTGCACTTCTACCACACACACACACACATATGCACCCCCCCACACACACACCAATCTCATAAAGTGACATCATAGTGTGCGGGTCAGAGACCATCGTGCACTACAGGCAACGCCCTCATCTTCTTGCGGTGGCTTGGTGGGAGTGTTTTAGGGTGTGTCCATGTGTATCCCTGTGTGTTTTGTTGTGTGTGAGAGAGATGGTACCATATGGAGGAGGAGCAGACGGGCTGTTCAGTACGGCCCTGCCCAACTCTAGTTATACTGCAGTCATTCCCGCTGACCTGTCATCCTCCAGTGTGTCAGCAGCCCAGTCAGCAGAGACGGAGACAGAGAAAGAGAGCGACAGATGGAGATGGACAGAAAGTGAAAGACAGGAAAAAGGCTCAATTGTAACACCTGAGCAGACAAAACCACATCCAGTTTCCAAAAAGATTAAGTGTGAAGAGCAGTTGCACATCACCCACTCAGACAAATGTGCACAAATGCATTGGGTGTCTCTGTCTTATTGTATTGCTTAAGTATCAGCAGACAGATAGAGTTAAATGTACACAAAGGCTTAAATTTAAAGCCTATGAATAGTTATTCCTTATTTTTCTTATTTTAGATAAAGCTGATAAAAGCAGAGATAAGGGAAGCAATTTTTATTACTGTATAATTAGCTGATTATATTTTTGATTCACCATTAACAATTTCATCAAAAAATGTCAGTAAATACCCAAAAAATGCCTGATATAACTTCCTAGAATCAAAGGTGATGTCTTCAAATGTCTCTCAAACCCCAAATTATTCAGATAATAAGAATTGTTTCATAAGAGGCTAAATAAACTTTAAAAAAATACTGATACACATTTGGTTTGCTAAGAAGTATTTACACAGCAGGACAGTCTGTGAAGAAAATACTAAACCAGATTGACCTTCTCCATCAATCATGATAATGGAGGAAAATGTCATGCAGCTCAACACTGAGACTCAATGATGTGTTTTCTAAAAGCAGCACACAAGCAGAAGCTAATCAGGCTTCGGCTATATGGACAATACTGGTGAGTGGGATGACTTCTTTGTTGGTCTTTTTATTGGATTTGGAGGATGAAAAATCAAAAGACCACCACCAGACGTATCCTCTCAACATATTGTCCGCTACCATCAGACAGACTTTCACTCTGTGTTGTGAGCATCCATTTTCCAATAGGTTGATATGTGATCCCTCAGATGAGAGTGGAGAAGAAGCTATCCCATAATGCACTGCGAGCAGCCTGTAAGCCCACCAGTATTGTCTCACACATTTATCAGCTACACCGTAACACGAAGCCTGCTCACATGATTATCCTGTTGGACGTGTGTGTGTGTGTGTGTGTGTGTGTATATATAAATGTNTGTGTGTGTGTGTGTGTGTGTGTGTGTGTGTGTGTACGTGAGAGAAACAAAAAGCATACCCACATGTTGGAGTAGTACTTTTATGTTCACTCAATGACATAGAGAAAGAACTTTGGTGGTGGAGGAGGAAAAGGAGCAGGAAGAGGAGGAGGAGGAGGAGGAATAAAATAGAAGAAAATAGCAGGCAGGCGTCTGAGTATGCGTTTTGGCGCGTGCTTGACAGTCATGTGAGGAAACTTAGCGCTCAATCGCCTCATTCTTCAGGACAAGCTGTTCACAAGGAAGGACAAGCCAAGCAAGTACAAGACTGAAAATAGGTAAGAGACAGAAGACCGCAGGGGTGGAGGGTCTGCTTTAACGAGGAAGTTTAACATCAAAAGAAGAAAACGGGGTGTGTGTGATTTTTGGCTGACCTGCGAGCTGTTTACAGATGCACCCTGCAAGCGTGTCGCTAACCACAGGCTAACCACCAAGAGCAGGATATGACTACATCATACCCAGATCCTGCAGTCACAAATACCATACGTGTGTGTGTGTGTGTGTGTGTGTGTGTGTGTGTGTGCGTGTGTGTGTGTGTGTATGTACATTCACTGTGACAGATGGCAGGGCCTCACAGTCGTATGTCTCCACCAACCAGTTTACATTCACGTACGTCCATACTCATAATATTTGCAATGAAGACTTACTGAGTACTGAGTGTATGTTCCATGTATGTGTTCACATTTTTCACCAATAAAACAATTATGATACAGCACAAAGTTGTAGCCATGACAGTAGACGATGCTTCAGATTTGGATGTTGCTGCAAAGAAGTAACCCGTGGATGCTTTACATAAATCCTCAACCTGGTAGCAAGGAAGATCTTTCAGAAGTTTCAAGGTGGGCTGGTGGGATTAGTGTCATCACTTCAGTCACGGACAAAATGTGAAATGTGGTCATAATCTTCCCTCCTGCTCCAGGAGTTAGATAATGACCAGGAAACTGTTTTTACAGTAGTCAGAAACAGGATACTGGTAAGTATCATGTATACAGGGAGACTGAATAACCAGATTTCTCAAAGTTTATGTAAACATCATATGCCAAATTTGATCAAAATCGGGATACTAATGTCCATGTAAATGCAGTCTTTGTCATAACATGAGTTATGGGCTCGCTCGGTGGCGCAGTGGTTAGAGCATATGCCATGTGGAGCAGTGCTCTTAAGCGGAAGACCCCCGGTTCGAATCCCGACCGGGGCGTCCTTTCTCTGCATGTCTACCCCCTCTCTCTCTCCCATTTCCTGTCTACCAACTTTACAATAAAGGCATCTTTGAAAAAAAAATTCTCGAGTTATGGTCAATAAGAGTATGTATGGAAAGACGATCAAAAAACATGATGCCTCCAGCCACAGCTGTCACCAGCATGGATGTATTAAGAAAAGGAAGAGAGAAAAAAAACAATGCTTAAGTGACATTTATCTTATCTTTCTCAGATTGAGGACTAGTACCTGCTGATACACAGTGTTGAACCTCCTTTTGCTTAAACTCAGAGCACCAACAGCTCAAGTATTTGGCTGAATCAGTTGGCTCAGCACAACAGTCTTTGGGGGAAAACCCTGCAGACAAACACATCTGACTACATTTTTTACTTTTTTCCATACTTGTGGGAGTCAACAGGGGATACGTATGCTTGTCTTGCCATCACTCTTAGGCACACTGACTGCCTCAAGAGAAACAAAGTAGACATTAAATAATAAGTAAGAGACAGCAACTATTCTTGTGAATCCAGGGAATATCACTGTCTAATGCATTTACACCATGATAATTCATTAATAGATTTAACAAACAGTAGAGCTGTAACGATTAGTTGATTACTTGCCAACTGGTTAAAAACTTGCCAATAATTCTGACAATCGATTAATCATTTTGAGTAATTTTTGAAGAAAAAAATATCTAAATCCTGTAGTTCCAGCTCCTCAAATGTGATTTTTTTCCTCCCTGTTTTTTCCCTCCATGTTTATATACTGATTGTATTGAGGGATTTGGACTGTTGGTTGGGGCAAAATAAGACATTTGAGATTGCTCTGTGAGCTGTGGGAAAAAGTGTTTGACATTTTTCACATGGACCAAACAACTAAAACAATGGAGAAAATAAGCAACCAATTAATCAGTAATGAAAATATTTGCTATTTTAAGCTCTAGGACATAGCAGATAACTGATTTATTGATTTATTTAACCCTTCCATGTTTATTTTTATAGCGACATGTATGTAACACAGAGCAGTGCAAAAGCACTAAATACACCACATTCAAAAAATATATATAAACAGCTCTCATAAAGAAATTACTCTTAAAGCACGGAAATTCTACATGTCTTCATAATAGCACATTTACTGTGTGTATACATTAGAAATGCATTTAATGTATGTAATTATTATTTTTACATTCTTATTCTACCTCTGGTGTTTCCTCATTGCAGACTCACGAGGGTTACGTGTTCCCTCAGCTTCTCACTTCATGTTTTTATTGAAATGCTTTATTTATAGCAGTTATTTATTGTTTGCACATGGATGTGGTGGTTTGGTGGGGGGTCCGGGTGGGGGAGGTGGCAGTGCTGGGGGATAGTGGGGTTAACTGTATTGTTTTTTTGTGTATAAAGCATTTTGTGTCGCACTGAAAATGAAAATAAAGTCAAACTGATTTGTACTTGTTGCACTTTTTGACATAATGTGTCTCTGTGGAGAAGCATTTTTCCCTTTTATTAATCTAACATATTTTGTATTTTGAATACATATAAATGAATATATGTGAATCATGTTTTAGGTTTGTTAATTAGTTTGCTCAAAATTGCCTCTTGAGGGACGCATTCAGTGTTAAGAGCATTGAACTGAAATAAGTACCTAGAGGAATAAAGGCAGTAAGTAAAATATGTGTTCCCATTTCTGTTCTCATTATAAACTACAATATGTTTAAATTTAATTAAAATCAAGTTTACAATAGAGTCACCATGTGCAGCGTTTTCAGCTCACATGTGGAACACATTATAGTTGCACATTGTGTTGCATCATCCTAACAGAGCACTTTATGCTGTGCAGGCACAGGCATGCAGGATACAGGCTGAAAGCTAAATCGTGTGAATGTATAGAGGCTTTATTTAACCACGGCCATAACATTCACACACACGAAAAAATTCTGTGCTTGCATTTGTTTTCAATAGCAATTGGATGCTTGAAAGCACCCTGACACACTGCTGAGTACTGCTTTGTAAAAGCAGATTTGATCATTATCTAACTCCATCAAAGTTATTCAAATGCACAGAAAGTGAAAATTAACTAAATCCATTAAGAACTGTAGTATTTCCCCCAAGACCAGCCTATGAAGACCACAACACATTTAACGTTTGTTTTTAAAAATGAATCTCCCGCAGACTATCAAAATATCAGGAATAATTTTGACTCAAATCGACAATCATTATATTAGTCACTCCTCACCCTCAGTGCTTCACTTAATGAGAAGCTAAGCAGCTGTCCTGCAGGCGTGGTAGTCTCAGGTCTTTTATCCACAGCAAAGGGAGTGACATACAATGTCGCCACAGTCGAGAAACAACAAGCCATCAGTCAAATCTATTCAAAGCGCAGGAGGAGG
>JANJYP010101795.1:0-14208 GCA_024605115.1 Rastrelliger brachysoma | reverse complement strand
GTGTGTGTGTGTGTGTGTGTGTGTGAGAGAGGGAGGGAGAGAGGGAGGGAGGGAGGGACACAATGAAAGTGTGAGATAAAAGGAATGTTCTAGGAGATGGAGCTTTGTGTCCCTATTTTCAGGTGTGTCACTTTTATCAGTCAGGAATAAACCTACCATGACTGATAGTATACATATCTAAAAATGTCCTATCTCATATCAGTCTGCTATGTGTTTGTTTGTGCATCCACTGGAATGTAAAGGGTGGTGCCGTGTACATGATGGGGAGTTGTGTGTGGGTGAGAATGTTCTCGGGTGTGTGTGTGTGTGTGTGTGTGTGTGTGTGTGAGAGAGAGAGAGAGAGAGAGAGAGAGCGAGAGAGAGAGAGAGAGAGAGAGAGAGCGAGAGAGAGAGAGAGAGAGAGAGAGAGCGAGAGAGAGAGAGAGAGAGAGAGAGAGAGGGAGAGTTGATGTAGTGTGTATGCAACGATGCGTGTGTTCAATGGAATGAGGAATTTGCTGCTGACAGAGACTCATCTGACATCTCTGTGGTCAGCTCTCCTCTTCCTCTGCTTGCTTGTGATGACGAGGTCAAATGCCTGCCATGATTTCATTAGTGTCATAATTCCTCTGCAGGGAGAGGACTCAGAGCAATGCACACATAAACAAACACAAACATAAAAAACAAACACACACAAAATGTAAAGACTTTGCGAGAGCTGCAGTAGTTTACACTCTGTTAATATGCTGGCTGGGTCAGAGATGAGCTTCTTACATAACCAGAGAGGGTTCCGTCGATTATAAGGAGGCTGCGCCAAAGCTGACCCATCAGCAGACAGTCTGCATCCGTTATCAGCCCTTTTCATAGCACTGTCACCAAATTAGAATGCAATTTTAGCTGCTTCATCTCCCCCAGGCTCAAAAGCTCCTCAAGCAGCCTGGATGCTTTATCAGCTAGACCCCTGCTGCTATCAGACCAGAGCATTTTCTCAAACTACTATAGCCACAAAATGAGTCTGTACATCTATTGTTTGTGTGAGGTCACCAGTGATATTAGAAAGTTTAAAAAATCAGATTCTTTTATATTTGCTGAATTTTTTTTAAATATAAACAGATACAATGAATAGACATTTTGTTTACTTAGAACTGTTTATGAAAATATTAATATACACAAATACATCTGCATTAAGCTAATACCACTTGATACATCTAGCAGAATGATTTATTGGTTTAGCTCTCATTAAAAACATGTATATGTCTGCAGGACTGGTAAATATAATATTGTATAATCGCATAAGATTTCTCATAACACAATTGATACCTTACTTTGAGGAAAACAAACATGCTTTTCTACAAAACATTTTCTATTTAAATAATGAAGCCTAAATTCACAATTGTTAAACATCTAAACACAAGCAAGACTTTGCCTTCATAAAAATGACCTGTAAGTGTCAACATTATTATTATTATTGTTATATTAATCATTGAATATCTGAACAAGGAATACGTAGACAAGTCTAAGAATTTGACCATGTGGTACAGCACAGTTGTAAATATACAGAGCCACAGAAACAACCCAACCAACAAACAAAAGAGTTTGAAGTTTGATCTCCATGATTATCACAAATTATGACTATAATGAGTTATTTCCTACAGTGTCCATAACAATGATTCTCATAAGATTTTACATCAAACTACTAAAATGAGTTGCAAAAGGTTTTGTTTTCTATTTATGAATAGTTTTGATGGATGTGATTCATTAAATATCAATTTGATTAAGTTGTACATATTTCCTATCAGGAGACATAGTAGTATCAGAGAAATGTATCTTATTAATATCAGCAGCCATATGGCTCAGGGTTTTTGTTTCATGACACAAAACTAAATATTGCCATCGGTTTCACAATATTATAAATATTATTACTGCTGTTTAAATTTTACAAGAATCTTCTTCTTCTTGTTTAATGCCCCTCTAGATATCACCACTCCAATATGTTATCTTATTGCTAACGCCCAACCTTATCAAATGTGTATGAGTACCTACTGTGTGTGCAGGAGGATGAGAAAGAAACAGACGCTATTTTGGGAAAAGTGTTGCAGCGCTGCAGCTGCTGGTGGGACACATTTGGTGAGATTGTGAATGATTCTTGCAAACAGCTTTGAGTGTTTGAGTGTGGAGTGAACAAATGTGTCAACAGAATCATGGAGAAAGAATGAAACAAATGTCTACCTGCTTGCACAGAATATGGCTCACATGCATCACATGAAAGCATTTCCGCCTGTTTGGCACATCTCTCCTGTTCAGTGTGAATCTTCAGCAGAGGTTGGGGGCAGGAAACCACTGAGAGGTACATAGATAAACAAACCATAAATAGAAAGCAGGACCAGTGCTGTGTTCCCTCTCCTTTCATTTCTCTCTCTTTTTCCTCTTCACCATGTTGGTCACCTCCCCTGCTCAGTTTTTTTCTCCCTCTTCTAATGAATCATTGCTGTCGACAACCATGCAGAGAATGAAAGATGTGTCATCCTCCCTCTTCTGCGTATGGCAGCTATTGTTTTGGTCAAGCTAAAACTGTTCAGCCATGCACTTGTTCTTTTTGATAAAAGCCCACACACAGTATGACACAAACCAGCCATACAGTACAGTTGCAACCTGTTCCCACACATGTTAGAGTCTGACGCAACTGAGAAGATGACTTGAGTGTTGACAGGAAATGTGAAATATGAAAAGAGCAGGACTACAACAGTGNACGCTCCGGCCGGGATTCGAACCGGGGTCTGCCGCGTATATGGCATTCGCTCTAACCACTGCGCCACCGAGCGAGCCAGTGCAGCAATTTTTGTTTGTTGTTTGGTTTTGTCATGTCACTTTAGATTTTTTGAAAATAAATAGTGAAATGGTGTATAGCATGTATTTAAAGAAATAAAAGCTAATTTCAATGTATATTGAATACACACACACACACACACACACACACACACATATATATATATATATATACATGTTTAGATGCATGATTACTAGCTGTCTCCCTATAAGGTAATATTAAGTATTAAGTGCTCTGAATTGGTGTATTCAGAATTAAGGAGAGCAGTGGGTTTGATGTGTTCTTATGCCTAAATACGCCATACATATCACCATAATCTTCAGACTTTGTAGAACTCTGATTGTATTTAGTCAAAAGAAAGGCTTAGTGTCTATGCTGTGCTGTGCCTAGGAGCAAGTGGCAACATGATAATCATCTAACCCTCAAAAGAAACAAACCTGGATCAAGTCCAAGAAGAAAAAGGAAATAGACTATAACCCTCCTTCCCCAGTGAACCTTGCTGCTCACCCTCTGTAATCAGATAAACACAAAGATACTGATCTTTATACAGCTGGAGTACTGTACAGGGGGATTCATTTTCACTAAAGAATATATAAACAAATCTGAAAGTAAAAGTAAAAAGTACGCCAGAATATAACATTAAAGAGTATGTGAACAGCAAATTTTGCAAACAAATATCTTACAGCCAACATGTTTATGAATGTATGACACAAAATTAAACTGCAAACCTAACTTCTCTTTTTTTATGCTGACTCATCCCTCTTCATTTGCTTTCCTTTTACATTTCACACCAAAATGTTATCTTAAAGAGAATATTTACATATCCCCATTTTTTCTGTTTTCCCAGGTAGATGGACCAGAGGAACCCTGAAGACATATTATGAGTCTGACAAACTGAAAAAGGGAAACAAGCACAGGCGCATACTTAAGACTTTTAACACTTCTGCTTAGTTGGGAGGACTGTCTGAAAATAAGAGAAAAAACAACCCTAAAACTCCCACCTCTGAGGAATTCAGGAGCCTTGGAGCAAAGGAGTCATTCCAGCAGCCTTTTGAAGAATTATAGGACACCTCCCAAAAAACAGCCTCCTCCTACTTTCTTATCAACAATCCACTGAGAGGGTCAAGCAGGGTCACCTGACTAAATTGGACAAAGGAGAGAGAAAGAGTGGAGGTTATTCATTCTTTCTCACGCACTCAAGTCGAGGTGTAACTTAGCCGCAGCCAAAAACAGGAAGTCAAACGGGGCGTTTAAATAAGAAACTTATAAAGGCAATGCAAGAGTTTCCCTTTGCAGGCCACAGGATATAGTTTAAGACAATACCTCCTGGACCTTTCTCAACTATCTGCACTCACCCTCCCACCACTCTGTGAAAGCAGATTTCCACCAATCGTAGTGTATGTATATATGTGTGCATCTGTGTGCATATGAGATTATTTATTGGTGTCACTGAGTGAGAACATAACTTTGTGCTGCAGTTCTGTCTGCCCTTGTGTGTGGATATGTGTTTATGCAAATAGCCGTTAAAGACAGCACCTGAACATCAGCATAAGTTAAAACAACATAAAAAGCTACTTTTAGTCAACACTGGTCAAATACTGTAAGCTCGACTGTTGAATCATCTGTAGGCTATACATATCAGCTGTGACAGAATAAGGTGCTCTGGCTAAGCTGCTCTATCTGTCATCCCCTCATAAGGACTCAGGCTGACAGTAGCGGCCAACAAGGGGGGAATCTCTGAAGGAAACATGGAGGCAACCATCCGTCCTCATGTTCCCTCAAATGGCTGACTTTACAGACAGAACCCAATCTTCTACCTAAGCCCAGACCAGGCAGGGGCGTCCAGCGCTGAGAAGAACCGCACCCTCTCTCTTTCCACCTCCAACAACGTGTGACGAATGTCCTGTCTCAGGCGTCAGCCCGTCACTATTCCCATGGACACCGTCAAGATCATCCAGTCGGAGAAGTTCCCCAGAGAGTGCCCTGTGCCTGTCACCCAGCCGCGCTATGCCCCGCCTCCGAGAGTGGCGTGGGACGGTGGAGGTGAAGGTGAAATTATTGTCAACCAGGCCTGCAGTGACCTGAACCTGGACATAACGGGCCCCTCAAGGCCAATGGTGTCATCCCCGGCCCCCGTAATGCGCAGGGAGCAGAGCTTCCTGGCGCAGCGCAAAACCAGTGCCAACGAGATCTGCTACCACCAGTTCCACTACAAGATGGAAGACGTCATAGTCAACCAGTACGTGCTGCGCTCCTCCTCCACCTCCTCTTCCACGTCCTCTTCGTCCTCGTCGGGGCCTGTCATGCCGAGCGAACCCTTGGACTGTCCCACCTGCGGCCACACCTACAACTTCGCCGGAAAGCGTCCGCGCATCCTCTCCTGTCTGCACTCAGTGTGTGAGGAATGTCTGCAGATCCTCTACGAGTCCTGTCCCAAGTACAAGTTCATCTCCTGCCCCACGTGCCGGCGTGAGACAGTGCTGTTCACTGACTATGGCCTTGCTGCTCTGGCCATCAACACCAGCATCCTGAGCCGCTTACCCTCGGACCCTAACGGGCCCGTGCAGTGGGGCGGGGACGCAGACCGCAGTTGCTACCAGACTGTGCGCCAATACTGCCAGTCAGCCTGCACCTGCCAGATCGCCAACCCCTTGTCCTCCTGTGGCATCATGTAGACAAGGGGGACACTGCAGGCATGAGCCGACACTGCTCCTCCACCATTCTTCTCGTCTATAAGCTCTCCTTTCTCTGCCAGTTCCTGCTCTCTCACACATACAGTAAATAAATCCCTCCACAGATGTATCTCTATATATTTAATAGCACAGATGGATGCTGTGTGGGACTAATGGATGCTGGTGGTTAATAAATAGTAAATAAATGTATTTTATGTATGGACTGGAATCCTATTCACCCTCTCTCGTTTGGTTGGACGTGTTTGTCATTGACATCTCTTTACATGGGAATGCCAGGGGAGGTCTATCCCCCCAACCTAGGTGAATCAAGATTAAATAAATGATAAAAGTACTTCTGTGTGGCCTGCACTTGTTTTATGATAATTTGCAGAGTGGTTATGGCTACAGAATCCGTTTGGAACTAAATTCCTTGATTATTTTCACAGAAACTATCAATGGCAATTGTAAAGGTAAAGTCCATGGATTAAATGATAGATTAACTTCTGATGTATTGTTTAGTGGTTCTTCTGATAGTTTTAAGAATTTGGGTTTTTAAAAAATTCTTAAAAACTAAGGCCAAGCCTGCATTTTTTCAATTCCAACATTAAATTTAATGACTTTGAAGGCGCACTGTGTAGAATTTCATAGCATCTGGTGGAACAGACTTGCCAAAAAATAGTTATGTTTAATTAGTCTTAACTGAAATAAGAAATCTTGCAATGAGTCTTTCATATCAACATAGGCAGCAGGATGGATCTGCTTCCATGATGGCTGCCATACTTTTACAGTAGCCCAGGGTGTACAAACCAAATATTGCTTCTAGCAAGGGTTCTCTGCATTTGGCACAAGTTTAGAAGCCAAGGTAGGTTTTTCTACATGTTTGGAAGGAGAGGAGGAAGAGCAGGTGTATTCATTTGGTTGTAATCTGTAATTCTACCACTAGATGTCACTAAATCATACACGACTAGTCCAGCGAGTGAGTGCTCAGTGAACTGAGGGTTACTCACAGGAATAAAGAGATAGATACTTTTCATTTAGGTAGGTTTCCAAAAACTGGAATCTATGCGGAAAACCAAAAATATATTATAATCCACTGATAATCTATACATTTATTCCATATCCATCAATCAACTATACATTTTGATAATTGATCAACAATTCAGGTCATTTGTCAAGCAACATTCGCTTCAAATGTGTAACTGCTTTTATATGATTAACTGAATGTCTTTGGGATTTTGTATTGTTGGTTGGAATAACCAAGGAACTTGAAGACTTTCCAGATTCAGCTCTGAAAATTTGTGATGAGCATTTTAGACATTAGACATTTTTAGACTAAATAATGAATTAAGAGATCAACATAATCACAAGTCTTAACCCCAAATCATATCTTAAGGTATATTTTTATATAATGTTATTACAAAGAGAGATAGTGTACTTAGATTACATTATTTGACTTGTAATATGTAGAGTGCATACTAGTATTCCTTACAACCTTGCAAGTTTGACAGGAAAATAAATAAAGATAAAAGTTTGAAGCTTTTGTACTCAAGGTTTGCATTGCTAATAATTATGAATTACAGAGAAACTATACATTTATTTAATTCCTTGTCAGAGTGTTCAAGAAAATAACATTTTGTATTCATATAAATAAAATATAGCAAGTGCACAGTTGACAATAAATACATATGGCAGATTTGCTACATCACACAGGTTAAATAAGAAATAAGTGAAAGCAATGACAGTGCTTTGACTACAGCATTTTCCTCTTCAGAAATGAAACCAAAATGTCCAAACATCACAAGAGACACAGTGTGGTCTATTCATGCAGGCAGAGTTTTCCTTCTTTTCCTAAACAGCTGGCTCAGTCGTCGTCGGGTAGAATTTTTCTCAAATGACTGCATCTGTTGGCTGTATGAATAAAAAACAGACTTGAGGCAAGCTATTGTAGAAAACAGGAAGCCTTATTGAGGCTAGGTTTCATGAAAAAATGGACAGAATGTTCAAGGGGAACGGATGCACAGGCGGAAAATTAACTACCACCAAACCCCCTCCATCTACTGAGCATTACTGAAGCTAGCAACCATGTCAAAGCTATGAATCATGTAATATTAATAATACCCCCCCTTTATAAGTTGTAGTTATAAATACAATATCCTACCTCTTTGCATCTCTCAAACCAGAATCATCTCGTCTCAATGACCCAATTTTTAACCTCCAGCTCTTGTTTGTTTTATTCTTGTCCCCTTTTTTACACGCCTGAAAAGACACATTGAAACATTAATGGACCAAAATTATGGAAAATCATTCAACAAAAATGACATAGATAACTGAATGGTATATTGATTGATTGTGTGTATTTGGTACATGTTATATTGGAATGTACTTTACCTGATTTTCATATTCTTCCTCTGCCTTCTGTAGGTCATCTGTACTTAGGTGCTGCCCTCTGCAATCTGCTCTTAATTTTCCTGTGTCAAGCACACACAAACATAAGAATATCGTGCCAACCCATTGCCATATACAAATAATTGAAACATACAAAACATTAGCTGGGAATGGAAAGAGAGGTGGGAAAATGACTCACTTGAATGTAATGTGTCAATACTTGTGAATGAAGCTGATCTCTGACGAAAATGTCTGTGTTTCTGTTGCTGAGGTTCACTTGAAACATGTTCCTCAGCTTCAACTTCAAATCTTTGACAGGAAGAGAGGTCCTCCTCAAAGGCCTTAGAGTTGCATTGACAGGTGTCAGGAACCTTAAAGAGAGTCAAGTAATGAGAGCAACATTGTTTGTATGGTTTAATTCATATGAACCCTGGGGCTGTATGATGTCATCTTGTCACCATCAGCTTGACTGAGGTTCCTCATACAAGCACACTGTGGAATTTGTGACAACCTCTAAATTGCCTTGCAAAGATGTGATACATGAATGTTGTCTTGTCTCACCTGCATGTCTTGATGTTGCCGCAGGGGTTCTATCCCCATCTGTGAAGTACGCTTGTGCATCTGTTGCCTGGCAATTTCTTCTAACATTTGGCATACCTGCTCCAAGTATTCAAGCCCAGGACTCAGTCCTGTCCTCACCTCCTCACCAAGGACCTGGACAAATCATTAAGCAAGAAAAGTGTTACCAGTATACAGGTTTATTCAAATTGAAAGTCTATGTTTTCATAGCACAATCCCAAGCACAATCTCAAAGAGGATTTTTTAATGAGAGATGAAAAAATGGCCATCAAAATTACCCAAAAGCAGTAAGGAAGTGAAGTTTCAAGAAAAAATAACAAGGTACCACACTCATGTTGTCTATTCTGTCCAATCAGTGATTGAAACTCAAAAACACTTAAATTTATAATGATGAAAAAGAAAAGGAGTGAAATTAAGAAGCTTGAATCAGCTAATGTCAGTTCATGTTGTGTTGACTGGTATTTGTTATTTAAAAAATAGGCTGAATTAGGCTGAGTTTTCTGATATTACTTTCTGACTTTGTTGAATTGTTGAATCTTTGACTTATTTAGCCACAATATCCGGATCAGTCTGACTGACAATGCAGGCTTGCATATCACAGTTTTAAAAAGAATAAGAAATGTACAATAGATAGAATAATATCATATATTGTAATCAGGAAATGTCTGTTTGACATCATATGACTTCCCAGTAATACCTTTTTCAAAGCCTAAAAACACTGGCTTTCATACAAAGAAAGATACAATACAGTATGCTCACACACCCATGGACTAAAGCAACACTAAGAACATAATAAGATACAAGTTGAACAATTAATCCAGGTATTTCAACACCTGTGTGCCATCAGCATGACTGTGTTTTTACACTAAGCACACCAAGTTATAACAAATATGAAGAAGAAATTCAAAGGTGTTGTTCAAAATCACATTTCAAATCAAAAAATGCCATCTACTTAATGACATGTCTGTCATATTTCTCTTTAACACCTCAAGTTGTGGCATTTCTCCATGCATTTTTCTCATGCACGTGGGTGTAAAGTCACCTGGGTAGACTGGTTTATGATCACTTGCACCGCAGACAGACGTGTGACAGGTAGCCAGTATGAAAGATATCCTGTGTGAGTAATGACATGCCTGTCCTATTTTCAATGTGAGAGCAGTTCTGTGAATGTGTGTTGCAACCCATTAAATGTGGTTTTGCTTGTGTGACTTTCTTTCAGGCTTCCCTTTTTACAGTTACAAGTCAGTTCTGTGCAAGACCGTACATGTTACTGTGAAACTGATGTAATCCTGAAACTGGTCCCAAATAAGCACAAACATTTTGTCTTTTCACAGAAAGATCAGACACAGTAGAAACCCCCCCCCCAATATAAAAAATACATAACTCTTATTTTAATACATTTATGGATATGACATAAATAGTACCTTACCTCTGATCTTGTCTTAAGTGGTTGCTTTTCAAAACTCATAGACAGCGACTGTCTGTGTTCTGACATCTGCCTCACTAGTGTGCATGGGTCAACTGTCCTCCTTAGGCCAAAACTCTGTGACCTCTGACCTCTCACTAAGTCCGATGAAGGCTGTTTGGGTAGAAGCGATGCTCGAGACCTCCACCTGAGCACCACATCAACTGTAACAGGTTCCGAGTTGTCCTTTAATTGTTTAGATTCTGTCCTCTGGAGGGCTTGCTCCACTTTCAGGCACAAGGCTGTGGATCCTTCCTGGGCTTTGCTGAAAGAGTGATGTGGGGGGGAAGAGGAATGCACAGAAGAAGAGAATAAAGGAGACTGAGAAGTTGAAATTTGGCTGAATGCATCTATATCAGCATTGTCTGTCGAGATGGAGGAAGATGTAGCAGGAAGAGAAATGTCACAGCTGGCTGTTTCCACTCCAGAGTCCACTGATTCAGAGCGAAGATTTGTTCCAATGTCAGAAGATGTACGATTATCTTGTTCATGAATTTCAGGCCATATTGAGTCTGAACGTGGGTTTCCTTCAGTTATCCAAGCCTCCATAAGGTTCCCAAAGCTCCTGTAGAGATTCATCTTTGAAGGTTTCTCACCTCTGTCCCTTACACATCTGCGGCTGAATGGCAACTGCAATAGGTAAATGAACAGTGGTTAAGACAACCCACATAGTCATTAGCTGAGGTGAGCTGGTGATTGCTGGAGAATTCAAAACATCCCCTGTGATCCGCCTCTATTCCTTCACCACGCCTCTCCCTATCATCTGTCCTGTCAAAGCACAGAGCTGCATGTCGATACCCGCTCCTTCCTGTCACCAGTACTGGGAAAAAGTGTGACTCAGCTGCAGAGTTATTTGAAATTTTGGATTTTTTCACACACCTGTATAGAGACCCAAGACATAACAAGAACAAGCCATAACACAGTCAAATAAATGTAACCTAGGATACTCTGTGTAAGACACCACTCTAATAAACAAACCACAGACAGTTCTTTTTTAAAACAGAGGTGTTGTAGACAATACAGAAATAATATTGAACATATTAAGGGGGAAAAAAATCTGTGAATTGCCTCTAAAACTTTTCCAACCAGTTGAAACGGAAACAAAACTCATTTCGGTGACCTATACCATAAGCCATTTATTCCTGAGAGTGAATATATAAGAATGGTAACATAATACAGTAAAATTCTCCAATGGATGTACAATATGATGATGTGTACATCAAGAGCAACTGTAAGAAGAAGCAGAAACACAATGCAGTGCTTCGTCTCCTGAACAAACAGACATATCTAGGATGAATAATAGACATTCCTGTGTGTTGATATGACCTGCATTCTCCAGGTGAACACTGACAGTCATCAGGGTCATCAGATCATGTGCGCAAGCTAAGAAACACAAAACAAAAGAGATCATTTTGCAGTGTGTTGCAGCCGTAATGATAATTAGCTGCGATTTAACAATTTATTTACTCAGTAATGTAAAGCATTCATATTATACATATTTACTCTGTTTGATATTCTTAATTTAGATCTGTGTTTACAGGCTAGTTTCAAACAAAATCATTTATTATGTTTACCACTTGAAGCAGTCTCATATAATCTTAAATGGCCTAGCTAAAACGTTAGCTAGGCCGTCCGATAGGTTACATGATGTAGGCTATCTTTGCTAATTAATTTTTTAGCTTATAATTTGCCACCATCAATCATAATAGAGGCTTATCAGGATTCATCAGTATCTTCTCCTAAGCCTACCACTGTCCTACCTTCCTCCTCTTTCTTGCTCTTTCTTTTTTCACCTCTTGTCTAAATAATACTGAAGAATAACTAAATATAGGGAGGGACTGACTCTTGAGTCAGTATTTCTAAATTTCTACACGAAGATCATACATAAGTATGCAAATGTCGCTCTTCTTCATATTTTTCCTTATTAAAACTGCGAGAGTCGCTAGGGGTCGTCGTTGCGCATTTCTCAAAAATATCTATCTATCTATCTATCTATCTATCTATCTATGTATCTAACATTAATCACATCGGGAAAAATAATAAATATAAATCTTAAACATTTTCAAGCACTCATGGAACGCAGCCCTCCGTCATCCACGGGTTGCCACGGTGACATTGGAATTTGAATTGCTTATAGAGTTCATTCATTTGTTTAAAAACGTAACCTTTTTTCTCAAACATGATGCAATTTAAAGGTAGTTCATGCCTGCGCCAGACAATAATCTAACAAGGTGAGAAGAAAAATGCCCTCTCATTAATGTGGGAACCTCTAAGAAGAGGAAATGTCGTTCTTATATTAAAAATAAATGTTAAGTAGACACAACAGAATCAACAAAGCCCGAGTTGGGTGGTAATATCGTAGACTATTACTGACGCAATGAATTTATCAAAAAATAATGTGTGATTGAGTTATAGCAGAATCCGTATTCATTAGACTACAGCACAGACTTTAAATTCCCATACTGTGTAACGTATAAAATACAACAATAGGAAACAGAAGGCTATTTTATTTTTTCAATGCAGTAAAAGTTTTCTGCGGTCAGAGCATCGATGCATCAGTTTGTTTGTGTTTGATTGTCTGTAGCAACCGGCAAACACCGCAGGAAGGAGACCTGCTGCACCCTGCAGGGGGATCAATATGGACAAATACGCCCCTAAATTTAGCAAAGTTCTGTTGACACCCGAGCCACATTACATACCAGGGTAAGTATAAGGGTAAGGATGGCTTAAGTTATAGGAATGTGTTAAATATCATTTAATACAACTGTATATTCCTGGATTATATGCACACGAATTTTCAAATAATGTAGCTAAATTCCCTAATTTTATTTTGTTAAATTTAAGTTTCAGTGTTGTAGTTCAGAGTATAGCCAATGGTAGCTACATTTTGAGGTGTTGTTGTAAAGGACTGTATTGTAAAAGCTTTCTGTACATACAGTTAAAAGACCTAGCCTACAGAATGTTTCCACAGCAGTCAGTTTGTCTCCAACACAACACCACAAACTCCACAAATTACAATTCCTCCCTCAAATCCTCTGGATCTTCTCTAAAATTGGCTGGTAAATCAAATCAAGTCTATATTTAGGTGATTTCTTATTGTTTTGAACAGTCATGACTTTGTTTTTACCCCAGACTCTCGTTCTCTCTCTCTGGTGTTCAGGTATGCAGGGTATTGCCCACAGTTGAAGTATAATGTTGGGAAGTCCTATGGTCAGCTCACAGCCGAGCTGCTCACCAGACCTGAGGTGCACTACTCCAACCGGCTGCCCCTCCACACAGATCGCATCCCCTCTGCAAAGTGTGACTCTGGTCTGACAATGAGAAGCATCCCCGAGAGTAACCCAAAGAACATGATACCAGGATACACAGGTATCCCACACACACACACACACAAAATGTGTGCTGTTAATTACCTGATGTGAAATGACTGAACAGTATGTGGTTTTTTATACTTTGTCACTGATTGCCTCACACTCAGTGCGTGTCTTGTCCTGTCCTGATGTCATGATGTTGTGTGTTGAGGACACACAACAATGGAAATAAATCTCAGACTTTATTATTTTCTTTATCCTCAATTGTAATGGAGGTCTTTCCTCATGGAAGTCATTCTTGTTGCAGTTAAATAAATCAAATCAAATGACTGAAATCTGTCAGTCAGCACTTCCATGTCAGTTTTCATATCCAGTTAATTAGTGTCCAAGCTACTACATCAAGTAAAGCTGCCAGTTAAGAAGAAAAGTGAACAGCTGGGAAGACTAAAGTTTTTTTGTTTTAGTTTAGGGTTTTGTTTTTTGGTTTTTTGGGGTTTTTTGCCCTGATTTTTTAAATGCATCTATCTTTGATATTTCTGATGTCTGCTTACCATAGAAGTGAATGGAGTGTCATCTGTGGATTGACAATACATCTTTCAATTGTCCATGCTAGAAAACTGTTGATACGTTTTTTAAATATTACCTTTCAATTCTGTAAGCAGCACAAAATAAATTATTTTAAACTGCGATTGTAGTGGAGTGGAATCAGAAATCACATCTCAATATCCTTGAATATCAAACAAAAACTTCTCTAGAAATTTGGAGAAACTGACTCTTTAATGTTGCTTGTTACTCTTTTAGGCTTCATCCCAAAAAGGCGGAACTACTTTGCCTGCAGCTACTCTGAAACATGTAATAAAGCATTGTCTGAGTTTAACCAGGATAGGCGTGAAAAAATCCAACAGAAATCATCACACCTGCCAGCTGTTGTCAACTACACCAACCAACAGTTTGAAGTACCTCTTCTTTCTCTGTCTGTCTCTCTTACAC
>JANJYP010101761.1:0-15108 GCA_024605115.1 Rastrelliger brachysoma | reverse complement strand
AAAAAAAAACCCTGAAAATTGTCACCCACTTTTCTTTAAATCTTTGAAAGAATACTATACGCAGTGAATTTCTGAGCTCACCATCAGTGGACCACGCCTGGATGGCAACGGGGCATTCATCAGCTGCAAAGGGATAGTTGAATAGATTGACTTCACAGTTCACCTCTGCATTAATGGTGACCATGTGCTTCACAGTGCTGTTACTGTATGCCAGTAGATCACGGGAATTGTGCTTCATAGTTGTTATTATTCTATAGTCACACATGATAGAAGCCGGATAAACATAGAGATAAACATCAAGAAGTGCAAGAAATATTGTAATGACAATATGAATCTCTTATCTGATGTTATAGACTCACCCATTTGTCACATGGAGCTCTGGGGTCCAGATTTTATCTATTGGCAGGACCACTTTATCATATTTGTAAACTGACGTGTCCCATGTCAGCTCAGGATCATTCCATTCCTGTGGTGATAATCAATATTAATGTGACTGAAGTACACTTTCATTGCTCTTTGCTCATTTGAAAATATCTTGAGGCTTACAATTTTGGCTTGCAGACGAACAATTAAGCGGAGATTCTTTGTATCCTTTTAAAGAGAAAAAATATTATTATGAATACGTTATAAGTTTCCTTTTTCAAATTTTGTGCATTTTCACATAATGAAAAGATATTCTCAACAAATGTTTAGTAAGTTTTAATGAGGCGTCAATAATGAAAGACAATACTTACAACCGACAGAGTTTGATACTCAATAAATGGCACTTTAATCATTTGAGTGCAGCTTTCATACTGTGGCTGAGATGAATAGTTTTTGCCGATCAGCATTTCAGCCAGACATCGCCTTGACGTGCAATTGGAGTTGCCATATCCACCTCCTAAAATGAGACATAAACATGAACCAGAGCTTTAGTTTTTTTTTTTTAGAAAGGATTCTTCCAACCTTCTACATCTTCAAAAAATAATTTACCTATTGCAAAAAAAGTCAGCAACAAAACAATCTTCCACAGACTGTGATTAAGAAATCTCAACATATCTGAAAGCATTGCTGCAGGAATCAGATTAAACTTCATGTATTAACTGACAACTCTCCTCTCTTAGCTTCCTTTTTCTGCGTGACTCTTAAATAGGCTTGTGTGTGACGTGAAACCACATATTTACAGCACTCAGGGTCGTACATAGGCTCATGTTAGACAATATGGCTCACCCATAATAGTGTGTGTAAGAATACCACTGCGTGATATTGATCCTCTGTCAACAAACAGAACTATAACTACAATTTGTCCCACTGTCTGTTTACCTGCCACCAAGTACAAGTGACTGCAGCTGCAATTTGTCATTACACCTGTCCATGCGCTCTGCATCACAAAGGAACTCTGGCTGTCATACAGCACAGTGAGCAGACAATAATGGAGACAAGTGTTTACCTGACAGAGACAGGACACACTGTCATGAAGCCATGACAAAGACTTGAGACTGCTGTGGTTTTGCCTTTTTTCGTAAAAGTGTCCCTTCTCACGCAACAGCCATTACACACACTTTTTGTTGTGACAACTAGATGATTGCTATCTTTTACTTTTGCTAAACTGAAAGCCTTTCTATATATTAGATTGCACTGTCTACAAAGAATAGAACAGGTACTTCAATCTGACTATCTTTGAATTTATTCAAATGTTTTCAAATAAAGTCTAGTGCAAAATTGTTTTCAAACTTTACTACTCCATTTTCAGTTGAATACATCAGTGTTTTCCTGGAATATTAGAGCACTGAGAAACAGGTGTTCTATCTTGAATATTTGATGAATTGAATGTCTGATTGACCAGATGATTCAGTCACCTCATTCACAATACTATATATGACTTCTCCTCTTTGTCTGACACCCAGATTCAAAACACATCTCTGTGTACTTGAGACTTTAAATGAGGGTCCTCAACATTAAGTCTATTTTGGAGCATGCCCTTAATCCTGGGAAATCCTTTCCCCATAATGATGGTCTTGATAAATGTTTCCTCATGTTACTGTTTCATACATGTGTCTTTATACAATACATTGATGCATTTGATGACTTGGCTAACATCAGCGAGGACAGGGTATCATTTATTATTCAAACTGAACATACCTTGTTATTTGTCTTTTGAATTGTGTATATTATGATTTGTTTGTAACCATTTTTGATGTTGATCATCTTGCAAGCATGATGCGGGGCACTTTTATCAATCAGTAAAGTAAGTGACCTAATGCTATTTCGTTTTCAATGTGTCATTTTAAAGTTGCTGCCTCTAAATGACAGACTGATGAACTTTCCAGGTTATCTCTCAGAGGAATGTGTCTTATCTCTGTCTTCACACGTCACCTTAAAAGAAATCAATACACACTGAATCAGGTAGGTTTCAAAAGGCAGTAGGGGTTACGTTCTATTTTTAACAACACAAACAAGGTTGTTTTTATGTTGCCAATCTCTTTCAGCAGCTCTGAATGATGTTATGACTGCAATAAAGATGGTTTTAAAAGTTAGCGTGTCCCAGCAGTCATTTGTGATCTCTCTTGTCTTATCAGAACCAAATTGAGGACAATTGAGACAAAGACGATCCTTCTGCCAATGAGAGCCTCTCCACCTGATCGAGCAAAGGTTAACTTTCTGTCTAATGAATCACGGAAATCTGAAAGGAAATAACTCAAATATACATAGCTGCAAAATGACCTGCTAAAAAGATATATAAATAGTATCCCTGTCTTCATCATCTGCGGAAGCCTTAAAATGATGCAATTATCTTTCATAATTCTGAAACAAACAAGTCAAGGACATTTGATGTTTTTTTTTTCCTGATAGGAAGCTTTAAAATATTCCATAGGTCATAAATTCTTCCTGATTGTCCAATAAGGTTTCACAGGGAAGTGATTGCTGTGATATCGGAACAAAATGGGACTTTGCTTTAGCACCAAGCCGTCCCCCAACACTGTCACACTCTGCAAGTGACTGAACTGAGAGGTTACTTTGACTGTGGCGACACATCACCTAATGCTCGGCAGAACTGATAGGCTTTTGTGACACCTGACGAACTTTTAATTTCTTCTCTGCAAGTAAGTTAGATATTGACTCTCTTGTGCTTTGTATTAGATCCAAAATGTTCACATTTCTAAGCTGAATACTCTATATGTCTTTCTATGAAGAATAGCAAAATGTTAAAATATTGAACAACTAGACTGCTTTTCAGTGATTGCAAATTAAATTCAAATGCAATAATAACAAACTTTACAGAATAATATATGTGATATATTACTAGTATTAAACTAGCCACAGTAAGCCAGTGTTTTTTTCAAATCTTAAATTAACTCCTCGTTGACAAACAAATGTGACAGCAATTGTTTAGTAATGCAGTAGACTGATTACATATTTCTAGAAGCTATTATGCATGTGGTCAAATGTTTCACTATTTACAGTAAATCATGTTTTATATATAAGAACTGTGCAAAGTGAAATGAAAAATGGAAATAAAAAGGATTTGCAATATGTGATTATAGAAGGATAGACAAGTATAAAACATAAATTTAGTAAGGTATAGTGAACATACCCAAAATGGCAATATAACCTCAGCAATATGAATTTAAAACACCATACCTCAGCAGTGTAGCCTGTTTGTTTTGTGACTCAATCATTCAAGTGCTAGAGGGAGGGTGGGCCTTAGTGACCTTTTCCACGGACCTGATTGTCCTGTAACCTGTTCTTGTCCTTGTCCATGGCTTCAGTGATTGAGGTGTGGAAATCAGGCTGCAGCTGACTGAAACTTGCAGCACTGCAGCATGAGTCATTTTGTTGTTAATAAGTATTTTACTCATCATGTTTTTGTGGTCACTTGTTTGATTTTTTAAGCATTTTGCCGTTGTCTACAGTTTTTATCAAATACTATTTCCACCAGTCACAAAATAATATAGTTTAAACTCATGTGAGGGTGCATACTTCCGCAATGTTTGGCTTATTCACTTTGTGGATGTTGAGTTTTTTTTTGTTTACTTTTATGTTCAGTTACTGTTCACCTACCAACATAGGTCCATTTATATTATAATTCAAATCTCATTTGAACTGATCTCTATCTAACACTATCAACACTGTTTTTTCTAAAACTGCACACTGTAATATTGCGCAAATGCCACAACTGAGCCCTGCAGTGTGGTATCAAAGTTACCACACTAGAGATGTAATATTGACAAGTCATTTATCATAACCTGAGATTACCATGAGCACCATGTTCCCAGGTAATTCAATTAAGTAATAAAAACACAAGATAAAAGCCTGACAAACTTTTGGCAAGGAAGGATATGCCTTTCAAAATGTATTAATCTGTGAGATAATTGACACAGCAGTTTGTAATCAAACACAAACTTGATAGCGTTTCTTTCATCTATGACAGCTCAAGAAGCCGTCCGATAACTGTAGTTATTGAGGCAGAGTGTGTGAAAGTAATAAAAACATCCTGACTTTGGGGTATTTCATATGTGCGCCAATGAGAAATAGGTTGTGTGGTTAAAGTTTCACCTTTGCTGTAACATTTGGAGGTGAGTGCTGTTAAAGGCTGTTTGTGGATAATAATTTACCCTCATGAGGAAAGCAATAGATTAATAATAGCACCACACTGAGGTCAGAGTTGTGCTTAATTAACCGGGACAGACTCTGTTAAGACTGAAAAAGTAAAGACATAAATGATATGAATACATTCATTCAAGTGTGCTTGTTTAATTTATTGTATTTATCAAATTAAAAACTTCATTTAGGGACTGTTATTCAAAGGCAGGCTGTATATCTTTAAAAAAAAAATAGATATGTGAAAAAGCTACAAAGACTTAACTGCGCTAAATACTTGTGACCACCTGGGATTGATTACACCAAATACTAAAGAGTAAAAAATACCCTTTTTAAAAGGCCAGGGAATGCAATTAATATTAAAACTATTGTTTTATCTTACAAAATACATTATATTCAACAGAATTACTTTACATTCAGCAATAGAACTATTTACTCAAGGAAAATGGCTGAAAATTTCAATAAAGTTCAGCACAGCACCTGTAGCAGACACTGAAACTGAAAATCAGGTGGACAGTACTAAACACAGCAGGACCTCTGGTAAATAATCAACCAATGAGAAACTCATTCTCTTGAGGTACATTTTTCACATCCAGAGCTCAGCACTGTTCAAATCATTTGGCCAGAGGCAAAGAGTGACCTCTTGCTCAAACATGAAGGATTCAGCTTAACAAACAGTCCAGGAACCTTTTACATTTTACTGACATGTAATGAGTAAATGATGTCTTTTTATCTTTTTGCTTTTCCTTTGAAAATACTATCCTAATCTACATTTTCTTTATCATCCTACAGGAGATTGAAAACTAGTGCTTGACAAAATGAGCACAGAGAGGAACGATCAGGTCATCATTGACACTCAACACACTACAATCCACACACTTGGCAGAAAAAAAGAGGGCAAGCAGCTGCGTTACATGCAGAAAGATGGCAGGTTTCCTGTGCTGTTTCAGAAGGCCCCTGGAAATTGGAGCCCATACCTGATGGATATTTTCACCACTCTTGTGGAGATCCGCTGGAGGGTGATGCTCCTCATGTTTTCCCTGTCATACATTCTTTCTTGGCTCTTTTTTGGTCTTTGTTTTTGGCTTATTGCATATGTAAATGGAGACACTGATGATGTAGATAAAGAACCCTGTGTGGCCAATGTCCATGGCTTCACTGGAGCATTTATGTTCTCAATGGAGAGTCAGGCAACTATTGGCTATGGCAACAGAGCGATAACTGAGAACTGTATTGTGGCCATTATTGTATTGACAGTTCAAAGTGTAGTCAGCTGCCTCCTTGATACCATTGTCATTGGTATTGTTTTGGCTAAAATGGCATCTGCCCGTAAGAGGGCTCAGACAGTGGGCTTTAGTAGCTGTGCAGTGGTCAACCTGCGAGATGGGGTTATGTGTTTGTCATGGCGGCTCGGTGATTTCAGAGGTAATCATATTCTTGATGGTGTGGCCAGAGCCCAGCTAGTCCGCTTTGTGAAGAAACCTCTAGGCTCTGTTGTGATTTCATACGAGGACATGGACATCCAGAACCAAGATATTGTCCTCGCCACACCAGCGACAATTATTCACAAGCTGCAGCCTGGCAGCCCCCTCTACAGTCTGGGTCCAGATGACCTACTGCAGGACAACTTTGAAGTGGTAGTGTCCTTCACCTACACTGGTGACTCTACTGGAATGCTCCACCAGACACGTACTTCCTATACACCAGCAGACATCCGCTGGGGGCAGCGTTTCCAGGATATGTTGAAATTGGGCAAGAAGCATTTCACAGTCGACTACGCTCTGTTCAATGACACTACATGGGTGCCAGTGCCCCTCATGAGCCCAGAGCAGTATGACAGGGGTAGACATCCAGTGGGGACAAGACAGTCCAACAGTGAACACTTAAGATCAGTCAAGAGAAATGGAGAAAGTTGTGCAGTGACATCTGACATTGCTGCAGAGGTGATGCAGCAAACCTGTTTGTAGGTTAAAAGGCCAAACAAACCAGTGAAGCCAATACATTATGTGCAGTGAACCGTTCATGTAAGATAGTCTTTTGTTTCTGTTCTGTCCATGTAAATAAGATTTTGTTATTGTGTTTTTATGCTTTATGTAATGAATGTAAGTCAAATAAAAGTCAAATTTCCTTGTAAATCGGTCCATTATTTAGAGGAAGAGGAGAAGAGGAAGGAGATTTTTTAAATATGACTTGGAGTAATAAGTCATTGTACATCATGCCAGTATTTGATTCTTGTTGTAGCTCTACACCACCACCTTGTGTTCACCCAGCACACTAAATGTTCATTACAGCAGTGCTGATGATGTTAGAAAGTCACAGATTTCACAAACATATTACTTATTCTTGGACAGAAATGGGGAAAACCCCAAGTTTCAAAAATTCAACCACAATTATATTTCATTAATTTAAATGTCACTTCAAATTAAATTTTTACTTTAAAGATGTTTTCACACTCAAGAGTCACACGTATTTCCTTATTTTCTTTTCCACTGTCTTAAATAAAAAAAAGAAATAATGATTAAAAAAAAATATATACTCCTTGTGGGCGCAGAGCCTAAAACAGGCGCTTCAGCTTTCTATTGGCAGTCATCACGATGGGGGCGTGGACAGGCACACGTGTTTTTAAAGTCCGTCTTTACCACGGCAAACATCTTCCTCAGTACTGTTGGAGAGGGTTATGGCAGAATTTACAGTGCCGGACGGGAAACTAGGGGAACACAACAAAAGAGCAGCAAGAATAAAAAGGAAGGAGTGTGCATATATGGCGCATGTGGGACTTATTACAACAAGAAAACGGCACATTTGCAGTGCATGGACCAACAGGTAGGTGTGATAAGCGGAAAACATTTGTCTCTATTTGTGTGAGTGATGTAAGCGTGGGAAATGGCTTTCAGTTTGCAGTAATTGAGGTCAAATGGATAGTGATGCGTGTAGTATGAAAGGGATGAAATTCTGAAGAAAAATAAACTGCTCCATGTCTCATAAAGTTGGTTTTAGTATTGATAGCATTATTAAATATCATCATCAAGAACGCTGCTAGTCTAGTATTATAAATTGGAGGATGTAGACTGGATGATCTGCATTGCTCTTGTCCTTGATGTAACTCATCATGTATGTGCATAAGCTGAATTCATACCTTGCTGAAGTTTTTAGAGCAAAAAACCCAAAACATAATAACATTAATAATCAAAATCAATAAACACGTGGATCTGCTCCAAAACATAGAAATAGTCTGCTATTATGACATAAATTATTTTGTTGGAGTTTATAACAAAGGGTAGCATCTGCTGAATGATTGGCTAAAGTTATTGATTTGTGTAATAAAAAATAGAGCAGCTTTATGTAACCAGTTTCCATCTGCCTCAGCTGTTGGCTCTAATTGAGAACACATGAAAAACAAACAGTCACAGGTTGTGCAGCCTCTGGAAGCCTTGGTCTGTCACCATGTCCCAACCTGCAGCAATAAGTGATGTGCTACAGTGAGAAGTATGAACAATGACAGTTGTAATGACAGAGATAAAGAAGAGTTTCCAGTGCTCTATTTCTCCTTCGAAGTAAGGGGATTTGACTCCCACAGGGGGTCACCCATGTTAAAAATGCATGTTGACTGCCCACTAATTCAGATGACTATACTAGAAATGTCCTTTCAACTGTCTTTCTGTCAGACTGTCTTCAATCATGTCTGAACTATAAAAACTTTTAGCAGTCTGATGTTTGCCTTGTTTAAGCACCACACTGAGACAGAATACTTGGTTAAAACCAAAAGATACCAAAAGATGACTGATCCTTTATGAGGTAACCAGTACATTCTTTTAAAATGTATTGAAGAAGTTTGATATTGTCTGGGATATATTATTGTAAATATTGTGTTTTAAAACCTTTTATTCTGAACAGTGTGCGTGACAGGTTGCTATTTTGAGTCATCCCAGCAATGACATCATTGGTTGAAAAAAACAAAGATGATGCAGAGGGATTTAGGGCCATGTCCTGCATATTTTATCCCAGATGACATTTGATAACTTTCAGGAAAGTTAAATACGCGTAAAATTAGATGATGTAATAAAAATAACCTACGCTGACTAAAAGTTTAATTTTGAACTTAATCATCAAAACATGTACAATAACATGTTTTAACACCAGGCTTTATTTCTAACTTCTTACAAGGCCTTTCTGGACCTTCTCAAGTTGACACAATAGTGACACACACACAGATGAGATAGTTTCAAAAGTGGAGGTGGAGAATGATTTTGGCACTTGCAGAGCATGTCTGGCTGACTGTGGCCTTTTGTAGCCTGTGGTATTGCATTTTAATGGACCTTTCAGTCCACACACACACACTCACTCACTCACTCACTCACTCACTCACAGTCAATAGCTTTTCTAATTTAGCTGTCCTTGTTCCTCTATTACATATGATGCAAGGTTACTGTTGCTTTCAGAGAAAGTGACCCATCCTCTCTGAATAGCTGCAAGGTTCATTAAATCTTGTTACATCATTAGTCAGTGGTGAAAATGCAGTTGTGAATTAGTGTTCGAAATATTTGCACACATTAGTTACTGTAACTCTGTACTCTTGAATAACTAAAATTAAGCTGCAAGAAATGTAATAGTGAATATGCTCCAGGTTTATTTTTCTATGCATGACATATTTATGCATTGTTTTCTCATTTATGTAAGTGTGTCTACAAAGGGCTGCTACATGTAGTGTGTCTTCGTTCAAGCTGCTCACTGGATTAACATGAACTTGATCTGTAATTTGACTCTGCTCCCTACAGAATTGACCTGCTTAATTAATACTTATGTAAACATCAGGGTAAACATCATTTCCCTTTTTGTCAGCTATCTAAATGCTTGGATAATATTTTTAATCTACTACTGATAATATATGGCCAATGCATTCCCTGTGCTTTCCAACTGCAGTGCATACTTTATATTGTCCACGTATGCAAGAAATGTGCTGCTAAATTTGAGTGTACACTGCATTATTTAGACTGCAGGTAACCACACACCCACATGTACTGATCTTTGCTCTGGTTGCTGCCAATTACTTTAAAACTGTTTTTCTCTCTGTAATTTCCACAGCCCACTTCACTAATGAGGTCCAAAACAGCCATCAGAGAGGAGTGACCTGCCCTCACCAAAGGTGCACAAGCCTGCAGAAACACAGGCCCAGTCTCCCCTATTACACTCAGGATATACTCCTGTTGTGCACTATTTCTGCTTGACTTTGTCCCCGGGATCATTTAAAACTGTTTCTCCAACGCTTCTACCAAAAACTTAAACTGTTTTCCAAAGCAGAATCGGCTCAGCCCTCCCAAGTGGAAGCAATGGGGAGTGTGCGAAGTCACCGCTACAGCATTGTGTCCTCTGAGGAAGATGGCATGAAGCTGGCAACTATTGCTGTGCCGAATGGCTACGGAAACGGCAATGTCAACAAGGTGCACACAGAGCAGCAACATCAGAGCCGCTTCGTCAGGAAGGATGGTCACTGTAATGTGCAGTTTATCAATATGAGTGAGAAAGGTCAGCGGTACCTGGCAGATATCTTCACCACCTGTGTGGACATTCGTTGGCGTTGGATGCTGCTCATCTTCTGCCTTTCCTTCCTGCTGTCATGGCTGTTTTTTGGCCTTGTCTTCTGGCTAGTGGCCCTCTCTTATGGGGACTTGGAGAATGAGACTCAAATGTGTGTTTCCAATGTGGACAGCTTTACTGCTGCCTTCTTGTTCTCAGTGGAGACCCAAACCACTATTGGCTATGGGTATCGCTATGTGACAGAGGAATGTCCCGTTGCAGTCTTTATGGTTGTTTTCCAAAGCATTGTGGGATGCATCATTGATGCTTTCATCATTGGTGCTGTCATGGCTAAGATGGCCAAACCCAAAAAGAGGAACGAAACCCTGGTGTTCAGCCATTTTGCTACAGTGGCCATGAGGGACGGCAAACTATGCCTGATGTGGCGCGTGGGGAACTTGAGGAAGAGTCACCTGGTGGAGGCCCATGTAAGGGCCCAGCTCCTCAAGTCCCGCACCACAGCAGAGGGAGAGTTCATCCCTTTAGATCAGGTAGACATCGACGTAGGCTTCGATAGTGGTATTGACAGAATCTTCCTAGTGTCACCAATCACCATTGTGCATGAGATTGATGAGGACAGCCCGTTCTTTGAGATGAGCAAACAGGAGCTGGAGTCATCAGAATTTGAAATTGTGGTGATTCTGGAGGGCATGGTCGAGGCCACTGCCATGACTACTCAGTGTCGAAGCTCCTATGTGGCCAGTGAGATTCTCTGGGGTCATCGCTTTGAGCCGGTGCTCTTTGAAGAAAAAAACTACTATAAAGTGGACTACTCTCGCTTTGACAACACCTATGAGGTTCCCAGCACACCCCACTGTAGTGCCAGAGAACTAGCAGAGAAGAAGTCCAATGGCTCCAGCTCAAGGAACTCCTTTTGTTACGAGAACGAGGTGGCCCTCGAAAAAGTAGAGATGGAGGAGGAATATGAGGAAGATGAAAACAGGGAAATCAGGGCTGTGGAAGTTGACGCACTTGAAGACACAAGCACAGATGTGGTTTCAGACTCTGAACACAATCTGGACTCTTTGCCTTTAGAATCAAGGCCTTTAACAGCAGAATCAGAAATATGACTATATATGAGATATTGAAGGTTTAAACACTACCAGAGGTATGTTCAAATTTGCTTGAAGTTTGATCCTGATTGCTTTTGATAATAATGCATGATGGTTTGTAAAAGACTGTGATTTGAGTATGAAGTTCTCTATGCAGAAGCTCACGCACACGATACCATGGAAATCCAAACAGGTTCATGCTGCTTATGGTGACAATTGTGATAAATTAACTGGTTGCATGGTGTTAGAGGGATAAAATGGGTTAGATGTCTTCACTTGCACTCAGTTTGCAGTCTCTTTCTGAATATACTGCACTTCTGAAGTCAAAATATATTAGCAGAAGAGCCATTTGGAATGAAAAAAAATCCAAGATTTACTTAAAAAAGTTTCTACAGCAATAGTGCAATAGCCTACCAAGCATTTTGCATACATAATTATTTTTGATTAAAAGAGTATTGTGTGTAATTTAATTTCAACCTCTTGCGGCCAAAAAAAAAATCACACAAAGTTGTGACTGGCAAAAATAACTTAATATATTTAATTTTAATGCAAATATTTAAATTGAAACTTAAATTTTGAGATTTTTAAAATCATCTTAAACTCAAAAAACTTTTTTTTTTTTTATGACTACTAATCACACTTAAACCCATTAAACCACCTGTACCAGAAAGGCTACTCTTTGTGAATGAGCTGGTCTCATAGAAATTTTTTTATTTATAGTCTTCTTCAGTGTGGCAGTGTAGGTGTTGCTTTCGTGGCATGAGGCAGGAAAGAGATGTCTTGCACAGAATACGAGTACGAGTACATTATGCTCCTATTATCTTGTCTCACCCAGTAGCATCTTTTGCAATGTGTGCCTTAGAAAAAGTCTCAGACCTAGCAGAGGTACTCAGGAGGTTTGGCTTTGACTGAGCACACACTGTATTAGATGTCACAGGAGGAGATGCCACTTCTCTCAAGTCTTCATGTTCTAATGTGCAATACAGTTCAATTCAGTGGTAGACTATGACAGGAAGCTCGACCCTAAGGCGAGATTATGAATGTTGATGATAAGTGCTGCTAAGTTACATATTGTATGTTTAGAAAGAAATCTAGGAGCCAAAATGTATTATTTATCTTTTAAAGTATCCATTTGAAGATTGCTAATGCAGCCTATAATGTTAATTCTAGATGTAGACAAGCATGAGACTGTTAGTGTGTTTTCCAAAGCTGTAGTGCACTTTCTTCCTCACCATAGAATCACCCCCATCACCTCCCACCCCATCCCCATCCCCACAATTCCAGTCCACAACAGCTTTATTACCCCAAGCCAAATGTGTACATATATATACAGTAAGGAGCAACTGTAACTCATCTGTTAGTTGATGGTGATTTGAAACCTGAACTTTTCCTCATCTAACATTGGTTGGCTGTTAACACACTGAAGTACAGTACGTTATTTGAGTTGATATTGACGTAGTCTACTTTATATTAAGATCAGTGTTCTTGGCATGGCAGTCGTGCAGAATTTGGATTCACCCTAATTAACCCCCTCGCTTCACCACTGTGGATTATGTGAAGTTAATTGTCATTTCTGAATGGGCCCTTGCTTTGTCTTATTACAACTAGATCCAAGTCTGCTAGTTAATACTTCAGTTTTAAACACAATTCTTGAACAGCACTTGACTTCAGTCTTACACAAGATGGAGCTTTATTGATTTTTTTTTTCTTTTTAAATAATCACTTGGCGTGTTATTGTGTATTGTTTGTATTGACACATTCATGCTTGGATAAGGTCAGTGGAAGCCAGAACACTGTGCTGCTTCTCTGGTAGGGAAATCTATACATAATATTTTATCTGTTCTCACATTGACACTACTCCTGTTTTAGGTCTTTATTTTTCTACCAGGGTCTTCCCGCCTTCCCACACAAACCAGAGACTGTACAGTTTTTTTTATCTTTTGTAAATTATAATGCAAATACAGAATATTGATATTGCAGTTGTTGAAAACTGTTCATGTCCTTTTTTCAATAAAACATAAAAATCATAATGAAGTTGATTCATTGTTTAAAATCAACACATTTCAAAATATTGTGTGCATGTATATGTGATCTTTGTAAATAGTTCCAATATTTTTAATATTGTAAGATGCATCTGCAGTCCGCTGTGCAATTATTTTCCAAGGATTTGCTTTTTGACCCAAAATGTGTGACATCTGGAGTCCTGCTTGACTGTTTTAGCTGTGGACACACATGCTGCTACTCTAATTTGGAGCTGTGACCCAAATTCCAGGCAGCTAGCTGTCAGGGCTCACACCATCATTTACTATAATTCACCAAACTGACTCACTCCAGCTCTGTGCAAGCCTACAGAGACCTCATGCTATATCAGTCCACTTCGTTGGAAAGCATTTTCAGTGACAACAATGGAAAGTACCCCTCATTCCCTTTTTCCCAATCTATTCCAGTAAACTGTGGAAAATAAGCTTACTTGTCTAGCGCACCACAGGCCATCTTTAGGAATGATGTTAATGTGTACAATTAGCATGGGTATTGACTGTAGAATTGATATTTCTCAAAGCCACAAAGTTTGAATTAAGATGATCACTTTTTCTTTCTTGATCTAGTGTTTTTTAATCCAAAATTACTCACATATTTAAATAGACAACAATAAAACTTTTGATGGAGTTCTGTCTGTGGACCAAGAGATTGTGTAACAAAACAATACTCCCGAGGGGATGTGTAGCCTGCATTGTGACCATTAACCAGCTCATAAAATCTATCATAAACATACATAAAATGTTATTCAGCATAAGATGGGGTCGATATGACTGTATCGTAGATGAGCCTACACAGCATGACATATTTGTCAGCATATTTAGTTCATATCCATCCACAGCATGAGACGTAGTTGGGGGATCTATTGATCCAACACGTCCAGAGGGAGGCAGTGAGCCGATTTGATTTAGTTCTACATAGGAAGTTGGTGCTGCCTCAGGACTTTTTCCACATTAGCCAATGAAACTGCCACAAAGATCAGCTTGTAATAAAAATGGGAACTGTCCCTTTTCTGTTTAGAAAATACATTTCAATTAATTCTCACCAAGTAAGCCTCACATTAACTTAAGTAATTGTAAGATTAGCAACTTTTTCCAATTCAAGGCGACTCTCTTGCAGCGAGGGCTATTAAATGGAACATTTAGATTATTTATTTCTAGCCTCTTTTTGAAAAAAATCCACTTGACTTCAGCAATGTCACAGCTAAACCTCTGAAAGCATTGTGATGACTGATTTAACTGAACTGATGGTGGCTGTTCAGTCCATGCAGGATGTACTGTTAGAAAGAAATTGACAGCCAGTGTTGGCCAGAGTGGCTCTGTCGATGCTGCTGATGACGCCTCTCTGGTGAATTCTCCTGAACTGGCTTATCAACATCAGCTTGACCTTCACATTAGATGGGTAAACATAAACATAAACAGTTCATCAGCAGTTACAACAATCAAGCCAATCAAATATACACATAT
Source organism: Rastrelliger brachysoma (assembly GCA_024605115.1). NCBI lineage: Eukaryota > Metazoa > Chordata > Actinopteri > Scombriformes > Scombridae > Rastrelliger > Rastrelliger brachysoma. Next base: position 398 of record JANJYP010101761.1, on the reverse strand, counting down.
ACTGTATCTTACATTGTACAGATTGATTCTNCACATTAGATGGGTAAACATAAACATAAACAGTTCATCAGCAGTTACAACAGTCAAGCCAATCAAATATACACATATACTGTATCTTACATTGTACAGATTGATTCCGAGTTAAAATATACACAATTTATCTATTTCTTGCTCTATTTTATACTAATAATAAATCAAATAATTCCCAAAAACCCAGTGTGTCAAAAAATGTCACAATTGACCACATATACTTTTCTATGAATATATGAACTTAAATTCCAAAAACAATTTAGAACAAATTATTTCAGTCAATGTGAAAAAATAAAGCATGAGAAATCCCCAGCCTATGTACTGATATACAGCTGGAGTGTGTGTGTGTGTGTGTGTGTGTGTGTGTG
>JANJYP010101725.1:0-12581 GCA_024605115.1 Rastrelliger brachysoma | reverse complement strand
CGCCGCTTTCGCCGCTTTCGGTGTGAACGCACAGTTACTCTCTACTCTTAGGTTCAAGCGCTCCCACACTTTATAAGATTACGGTCGGATCGTTTCCTCCACATCTGCCATGACAGCAGCTCCTCTCAGTTCCGTCTGCAGGTGAACTAGCATGGCAAGTGACATGTTAATCATATGACAACAAATTTCATAATGGATTTGTTGTGAATCGATAAGGAATTAATCACATGACACTACAAATCCATAGCGAAATTCGTTACCAACACTTTTAATAATCAATTTTTACAGATTTGTTGTTGTAGCCTTAAATATATTACCATATACTGTCATCAAAACTTCACTTTGTGTAGTCCACAGGCTCCAGTTTGTGGCTTCAATACTTGTGTATTCTGGGCTCAAAGTGTGGTCCAGGATTCTAGGAATCATCTGTGCATGTGATGCAGGAATGCTCAGTGCATGTAGAGGGCATGGTCTCAATAGCCCTGCAAATGTACTTGCCTGATATCTACTTGTTTTTTCCCTAACTATATTTATAACTTCAATTAAAAAAATTCCTGGTTTATTCCCATTAATTCATGTTAATTCCTATAAATTCTCATGGAAAGTTTACAAGTTTGAAAATTCCCAGAATTTTGCAACCCTTGTGGAATTGACTTTTTGTATTTGGAAATGGATCTTCGGGGGTAATGATTTCCGGCACCATAAGAAAGACCAACTGAGTGTATTACCTTCTACGCTATTGTATGAAATTGACCTGATTCTTACAAATCCCTCACTTAGAGCGCAAATGCTAAAATGCATCATAGGTTGAATCCTTGATGAGATGAGCCAGGCAATACTAGCTGCTTTCAGATATAACACCTAGATGTTAATCAAACTTTTACGCACAGATATTACATGACATGAATGATTCACATATGAGCCTAAAAACTCAAGCTCAGCTTGGGTAAGAGTATTCACACTGAAGCTGGATAGATGATGGGTGTGTTGGGCAAGGGCTAGACGCATGATGACACAGGATAGATGCGACCGATGTTGTTTTGTTTTCCATGTGCAATATGGAAGATGAAAGCGTAGCAGCTGTTTCGATTGTTCTTTGATTAATGATCCATCCTACATAAAATCCGAAGCATTGACGAAACAACAGAATACATCATACAAGCTAGTCGGAGAACATACAAAAGTCACTGCAAGTGTACGTCAGGGAGTTCATCATGAACTTGTCATGAAAACTGACTTTTAATATTCAAGCACCATACTTAAGTACTTGATAAGAGTTGTCACATGACACTGACTCTTGAGATGAATGATGCTGATGTCCAATTTTGGTTTAAATGATCTTTTTAGATGACATATGATGAATTATGCGACCACAGAACAATTTTAAAATATGCCCTGTGCTCATACGTGCACTTTTACAAAATGGTGGATTCTTTAACAAATCTGAATGTAAATGTCCACACGCTACCATTGGGTGTACTATGGATGGTATGAGATGAAGTAATCATAAGTGATGAGATTTCAAGTTTGTTTGTAATCATACTTGTAATCAATTTTATGAATGGGGATAACCATTAATAAGTCATCTTCATGCTGCGTTCAACACAACTGGGAAGTATCCAGATAAAGATGTGAGGAGATGCTGCAGGGGTGTGACTACTGACTCACTATTCCTATTTGATGTTAAACTCGCTCTTCCCAGTGCTCCTGACCTCCCAAGCCACCATATTTGGACAGAAACAGTACATCTTTACCTTGTGACCAAACCTTGGAATTACAACTTCTGGTTTGAAATGGGCCCAAAAAGCATGTCCCCCACACACAATTATGGGAAAAGGAACAGTTGTAAAATGTTTTATTATCAGAATTTGATCCATTCAGTCCAATCACATGTCATCAACTGTTTTTTCCCATGCAAGTTATTTTCTCATAGGGTCTTTTTTTTTAACCAAGGGAAGTGACATTTTTGGCTTCATGTGCTGTTAAGCTACTTTAATAGGCATGAATGGGACTCCACCTTTGAGTTTGTATCCAGTTCTCTTTATACACCCATGTGCCAGGCCTTTAAATGCAAAACTTCATGATTGACTGAGTGATGAAATTACACCATTAGTTGGCCGAATACCACTTCCAATATCCATTAGAGATTGAAAATCCTCTAACCTTTCATACACAGTCCAGCATATTCAAGGCTTTGACCTAGCCTTGCTTGCCCAGGCATCCTGTGTCCATGCTGGATGTGCTGGCAAACAAAACACCAGATAATGTTAGACTCCCCTGTTGGACTGTAGTGGATTGTGATTGGCTAATAAAATGCAAACATTTGTTTCGCCTTTACTCCCACTTGCCACAATGCCTGACATTTTCTCCTATGCTGGCAGAGCCCTGAGAGTGTGAAGTGTGGGAAGTGTGGAGAGAATCATGCTCCATGAGACTTTTTCTTTATTGCCAGGAATATGTGGGTGGGAAGGGTAATTTAAAAAAAAAAAAAATCAACAAAACTCATTGAAACGGCTGCTACAGTTTTTGCCTACAATGCCATCCATACAGAGAGTGCTCATCAAAAGATGTACGCCCTTCGGGCTGGGTTTTTGTTTTATTTAGTGCAGGCTTGTGTTCTTAAACTGAAGACTGCTCAGGGTTTGCAGGGGTTTTCTGTGTAAGGAAATATGCCCACAGTGCTTGGAGCTAGATCAGCATTCCTAACCCATGTGTGTATCCTTCCTTGTCCTTCACCTCAGCTCTCTGTTGTTTCACTGTTCAACAGTTGTTTGGCATCTAATACTAAACATTGACACAATACTTTGATGTTTCACATTGTCTTAATTCAAATATCCAACTGGGTCACATTTACTCAGCTTGTTAAATGTGCTCTTGTTTCCCAGGACGGCCCTCTCTCACCCTGATGGGAAGCTCACATATGAATGTGTCATGCAGAGGAACATGTTAGTGTTCCTGTCGAAGCAGCTTCCATTACAGTGTTGGTGTTCACATGGTGGGAAACGTTATTAGGGAGCTCATCGCTTCTCTCCTCTGAGAGAATGGATGTGTGATTATGAAGTCATCAGCCATGAACCAGTGAGGCTGCAGAGAAGCACCCCTCCTCATGGGTCCTCAGGGTGCCATTGATTGGTGACCATGTGTTTGTGCCTGATAGACTGTGAAATGGTGTGTTGCTGCACGGCTGTGTCACACCTGCGTCCCACCAAGGTGATTGATTGGTTTGGTCATGTGGAATGTTCCCATCTGGTTCGCAGTAATGCATTTTTTTCCTCATTTGTGAATTACAAGCCCTGGCAGGAAAATAGTTGGGCTTGGAAAAAGGCAAAGGCCAAGCGAAAACATTTTCCCCTTTCCACCTCCTCTTTTTCCTTTTTACCCATTTAGAAAAAATTCAGATACACTGAGCGGTAGTACCTGATTATCACAGGAGGGTATAAATACAATCAGAAAATCTTCTCACTCACACAGAGATGGATTTTAAGAAAAAAATAAACTGTTCTGCTAGTGTGAAGGGCAGCAGCTCAATGCAATAATCAATGCAATAAAATGGGGGGGGGGTATCTTTGATCTTGCTGAAAATTGAGACACATTTTCTTGATTAGTAACCATTTCTGGATTTCTGGCCTAATCTAGAAGCTGTGGAGGTAAGCTTTTATTTCCCCGAGCCTAATGCAGTGTTTTGTTTCTCATTCCTGCATCCCTCCTGGTTTGATTTCTCTTAATCCCAGTTCCTCTCCTTTAATTGATCTATTCATTCCACCTAATGGCTAATTACACATCAGCCTGCATGAGCAGATGCATTTATCATTATAGTACGTAATAATCAGTGACATTTCAACAAAGAAAAAAATAAATATGCAAATAAGGACTCATTAACATTTGCTCTTGCTGTTTTGAATAATGTCACTGCTGACAAGGCTGCATGCAGAAATTGATGTCGAGCTCAGGGCAGGGGAGACATGTTTCTTGAGTGTTTTGTTGCTATACCATGTTTTCTGCTAGTGTCCTACTGTTGTTGCTGATATTCGGCTGCACATATTCTTTCCTTCAGCCGGGGTGGAAGCTGATTTGGTATTCCTCATCCTCTGATCTATAACCCAGCTAGCTTTTATTTGCTGTCAAACAGAAAGTGATGGAAACACCAAATAGCTTTAACTGGATGGATGAAGACAAACTCTTAAGGGAGGAAACAAAAAGGCATTTTAAAAGGTATTAAGGATTTAAGAGAGTCCAGTACTTAAATTTGTTTTTTAAATTTTTTAAAATTTTTATCACACTTCTAATTTTAGGATAGTGTTAAGTAGGGGTGTAATGATACATGTATTTGTATTGAACTGTTTTGGTACGCGACGTTCGTTTCGGTACAGGGCTGTGCACGGGTGCGTTCACGGGCTGGAATTTTTTTTTTTTTGCTCACGGGCCAGAAGTTGCGTGTGTTTACGTTCCGCACTAACATGTGCAGCTACACTTGCAGCCTGAGTGCATGATGGCTACTGCCAGCAGTAAACCTGAGCTTGAAGACCCTCCGTCACTAAAGTCTCCTGCTTGGGAACACTTCAGCTTCCTGGTTAAATACTGCAACGGAGAAAGACAGGTGGATAAAGCGAGCAAGGTGTGCCGACACTGTTCAGCTCAGATGGGTATGTCTCCGGCAACACAACAGGAAGGTTGAGTAAAATTGAACAGGGCTTCATGCGGGAACTGTTATTGCTGCACTTTACTTGTCGAAAAGTTTTGTTAGAAGCTGTTTACAAGGATTTTTTAAACAATATTTCATACATTTGTTGTTTATTTGAGAATTTTATTTAACTTATTACCAGGCAGCATTTTGCATTTATTTCATTTCCCTGTTTGTATAAAACAGTAAGTTGTTATAGTAATTTGTTGGTTTACAAATAATAAACATCCAAATTAACAACAAGAAAATTTAGGTTTTGCATTTTGTTCCCATACTGTACCGAAAATGAACCGAACTGTGACCTCAAAACCGTGGTATGTACTGAACCGAGATTTTTGTGTATCGTTACACCCCTAGTGTTAAGTGTTAAGGTGTTTCTTTCTTCAATAAACTATTGTAGTGAGTGAGATTTTCCATGCAGTCTATCAGACCATGGGCGACTGCACTGACCACTCAGCCAAAGGGCTCAGCTCTGCCAGACCTGCAGCTATTTATACATCCATGACACAGAGACAGACAGTAGAGTTGAGCATAGAGACAGAAGCAGCGATGTAGCCTCGCTACGCTAAAAGTCTTGACCTGCAAGTTATTTGTCTCTTGTTGCTAGAAGAATATATTTGGAACCACATAGCCTGTTTAACTTAGTTTTAGTAGCACTCAGAAAGTATCCTTTTTGAATCCTGTTATTTTCTTATTCATCTAAATGTGCTTCAACATAAATAGTATTTAGATCTTCATAAAAAGTTCATAAAAACTTTGGTTTATGCCCCACCATGTGTCCAACATTCAGACATGGTCTATTAACTTGATAGGAGTGTTTTGTGGTTTGCTGCCATGGAAGTCATCACATGAGAATATGAGCACGGACACAAACACACCAACAGCAAACGTATGTGCCGAGAAGAAAACAAACCCAAGTGAGCTGGCATGTGATAACTTCATTTGGATTCTGCATTAACAACATTTCCTCATCCTGTATTATGTTTGTTTTCACGGTCTTAGCTTTCCTTGGAGCAAGGAAAATGGAGTCTTTTCTGGATGAGAAAAAAAGGCCCTTGGAATGCATCTCAGAGGCAGTGAAGCACGCTCACTAATTGGCTGTTTTTGTGGCAGGGGTTTCTGAATTGATCCCCAGAGACGCTTAGGTCACTACCTCTCACATTATCAAAATAAGGGGCTCAACAAAGAGCCACGCTGTGCTGTACTGCAGCCCTTTGATCAATAAGGAGGCTCGCTATCAGTCCGGCTTGCCTTTTCCTTCTGTAGGATTTCATCACCTGATGTTAATTTGCTCCTCCACTCTGTAAGTAAAGTCAGTGTGTGGAGTTAGAGTGTTTAGTCGCTTTTGTGAATTAATTTAATAATTTCTATTTTTATTAATAATGTCTATTAGATTAAGACTGTTAAGACCTCCTATTTTAATTGTGAGTTAGCTATACACATGTTTTTAACTATTTTACCCAATTAGTTCACACCATTTTTTTTATAGAGTGAGGATATTTCCAATGTGTACTAGTGCTTTTTAGGTGCTTGGTGGATAGGCATGTGGGTTGTTTAATGTATTTTAATTGAGTGAAACAGTGCTTTTATAGGTTGAAACTATCAGCAAAGTGCGTTGATTACACTGTGTTGCTGAGAAGATGATCACTAAAGAGGTCTGAAATTTCTCTTATTTTACACTGAAATAAATCTTACCCAATACAGTTCGGAGCTGTCAAGAATCAAGCGTTAATCTGCAAGGTTGCTGTTTTAAATCATGTTATAGTAGGAACAGCTGGGTAAAGAAAGTAGAAAAGAAACAGCTCTTCTGTTTTAAAATAAGGGATTTGGAAGACTGCTTTAGTAAAGAGCCTAAGTCCCATTTTGAGTAGCTGAGTAATGGCCAACTGTGTAAAGGAGACCAATAAACTAAATGAATACTAATGAAAATGATGCTCTTCCTTGGCTGCAATGAGAGGCCTTGCCAGAAGAATAGGATATCAGTGTAACACTTATAAAGTTTAAACTGTACACCAGAAATAGAGGAAACAAGCTACTCTTGATAAAAGGCACATGACAGTAGCCTCAAGTGTGAAAAAAACAACACCAAAAGACTAAAAGCAAGACTCTGGGGTCTGGCGAAACAATAGTTGATCTATATTACAAAGTGCTATATTTAGCAGAGACTGGGCACAGCTCATCACTCTGATGACAAAGTACTTGCTGCAGACTGTGACAATGCTGTAGCAGATACTGGCAAGAGATACTGGCAACTGATTAAGGATAAAGGATACTTCATAATGACAAGCTAACTGACAGTTAAATTGAGACTGGAGTGCCTTTTACAAATATGTGAAAGTCCTTGACTGGCACAGTTGTGGCAATTCTTGAATACCTTTAAAGGAAAAGTTCCGTTTTTTGACAGCTGGGCCTTATTTTTAGGTGTAAGTATACGGATTTACTCACTCTGAAGAGTTTGGTGTTATTTGGAGTTTTACGGACGTAGTTTGAGCCTTTGAAAAGTCCGTCTTTAGCGATTATCCACAAAGCAGACCCTACAGGGCAGCTGCACCTGGTTCTCTAAATAAGACATTATCTGCCGCAAAAGTTGTTCATTTCACCAATATCCAGTCAGAAAATGCCGGTAATATCCACAGGTGAGCTCTGCTTGCTTCCCTTGTTGTCATCCGAGATTTTTTGGACCTCAAGCCAAGAGACTTTGATGTTGTTGAAAGACAGCTGCTTTTATCTTTTTTTCAGCTGATCTATCTTCTACACTAAATGGACTATTTTACCTTTAGCTTCTGCTACTCACAATTATAATTTGAGATTGTTTGTTATTTCTACCCCCTGAACCAATTCTGTCTTTCAAATCTCAGATGCATGCTGTCAGTTTTGTTGGATTAAGCAGATCAGACCAGTTACAATTAGAAGAATATTCTTTCAGTCCTTCAAAGACGAACAATTATTTCTTATCATTGCAGCTTTAGTATGAGTTCATTGCAGAACTTCATAGAGATTGCAAAATGATGTGCAAATACACAAAAAATTAATGTGAAAATGTGATGTTTTTTATGAATATTTTTACTAGAGGTGGTGCTACTCGATCGGCAACTGATCGGATTGGCCTGATATGATAAAAAAACGATTGATTGGGAAATTCTATCAAGGGTTAAAATCACCAATCTGATCACATTATACATACATGTGCTTTACAAGTGTTTGTTGTAGTCTGATATACATTCCGGATCCAAAGGTGGTGGTAGTGTGCCAAAACGTTGCCTCTTTAAAACAAAGAATAAGTGTAGTACAGATGCCTCTTAAATAGCAAACACTGCCATTGTACCTGGCAAGGTAATCAAAGAATAATATCCGATCACAATCAATCAGCATCTAGCATTGGAGCAAGGAATAAGCCAAAGATTAGTTCAGCATTAAAACATGACCCATCAACCAGACTTAATTAATCCATTAAATAATACAAAAATCAGGCTTAAATTCTTCTGAAACCTAAATAAACCATATAAAACATGTGTTTCTCTGAAGACATATGTTATGACAGCACACATTATTCTACATTTCCAGTGACCAAGCATGTATAAAACTACATCTTAATTAAATGAAATATACAGACAAATTATAATTAGTGATGTACATAGACATACATAACATATATAAATATCAGCATACGGCAGAGTTTTGTCTTACAATATCTTCACATCTGTAAATACAGATTAAAATATGAATAAACACAATATAGCCCAACAATTATAGCAATATATTTGTGTTAAAATCAGAATATAAAGAAAAGAATGACAATGTACAATATAGAAAACATTTTAAAGAAGACTGTTAGATTTACATGTACATTGTGCACATGAGATAAAGAGATATTTATTGAACAGTGAATTATTCAATCTAAAGGGAGAAATTGTTGGAAAAAGCACTGCAGTTCATTCTCCATTCATGCAGTCTGTATGTTTTAAGGATATTTATCAAGAAGCATTCTCATTTCAATAGATATTTTTAATATCACCAACTTTTTCAATCCTAGTGTATTTTAAGTCTTCAATTTTATGTCGTATGTCAGTGCTGATTAAGTCTCTTTTTCAAAATATGAAAAGTTCTGTAATATTTCTTACAAAGCAAACTCATCATCTCATTGCTTATCAATAGTCACCTAGGCAGGAGTTTTGGTTATTATATTGTGTGGCTACATGGTGTTAAAAACATTATGTGACAATGATTCAAACAAATAGCTGGGACAGCGTCTTAGTAGACTCTCTGTTGCCTGGCTATGAAGTACCTGGGGAGCTGTGTGGTTGCATCTCTGTGTCTAAGTGTGGACTGAGATCTTGTATACACAGACATATCTGTCTGCCCTGATGGGGCCTCAAACTACAACACCGACCATCAATTATTCACATCTGACGCAGTGTGTGTGACAAAACACATGCTGCCAATAAATATTTTACTGTGAACTTGACCAGAGCTTTTTTTTTTTAAAGATTTTTTGGCAAAGACGCCTTTATTGTAAAGGTGGTAGACAGGAAATGGGAGAGAAAGACAGAGGGTAGTAGACATGTGGCAAAGGACGCTCCAGCCGGGATTTGAACCGGGGTCCGCCGCGAGCATTGCTCTGCATGGCTTACGCTCTAACCCACTGCCCCACCGAGTGAGCCATTGCCCAGAGCTTTTGCTCAGAAGACATTTTAGGAATGATAATGCATTTCCTTAAAACTCCTCTTAGACATTAAAATAGGTAACTGAAAATAAAAAAATAAAATTTTTGTGTGAAAAGAGATGTTTCATCATCTTCCTGTGATAGTAAACGTTGGTGGTAACCGACAACTTAATCCTATTTCTTTTAGCAAGAGCAATGACTCAGAACTGTATCGCATTATTGTTACAAGAGAAGCAGCTTTGCCTGTTAAACCATTTCCCTGATTTCCTCAGCTCTCTTAGTCTCTGGAGACAGTCTGCACAGATGCAGTATAACTGTCTCCTACAGGACTGCTCAGATAAGCACAAGTGAATTCTCTTAGATGTGCTTCTGTTCACCTGTGCTTGTGAAAACAATGTTCAGATCAGTCATTGTGTAGCAAAAGATCCAGGCTATGCAAGTTTTTAAACAAACAAAAAAAAAATCACTGTTTCCCAAGAGTGAATAGAATTTAGTTCCAGCACTTGTGTCTGTGCTCATAATATTTGGACATATGACAAAAATAATGTATGATGCTGTTAAAGTTATTCATCATTCTCCCAAAGGAGCTCTCATTTGTTTGTTTGTTTGTTTTTCAAGGGGAGTGAAACTGCTGAGTGTGGATATTGTGATGTGTGTGATTCATGTGTGTTGTGTGTTCTAAGGTTTATCTCTCCCCTGATGGCTGCTTGGTAGCCTTACTGTGGGCTGTACACACTGGAAGTGACACTGATAGATGATGAAGACTCTTGCTTTCAATTATTACTCTATCAGTAAAAACATATGCTTTGCATATGCTTTGCAACAGAAGCGACTTTTGTCTAAACTACAAAATGTCTGTTCAATAGTTTTGTATATTTATTGTAACAGGACCTGATGTAGCTTCAGCTGTATGGTTTATTCTGGTATATATGGAAACCTAGTCCCACCAGGGAATTAAAGAAACATAAAAGCTTTGAGAAATTTTTGAGATAAAAAGTCTAAATTATGAGATAAGAAATGTACATGTGGACACATGTGAGCCTGTGCGGCCCTGGCCGGGTGCGCTATGTGTTACTAAATTGTCAGGTACAGTCTGTGGGGGCACAAATTGTATCTGTCGTCCACTCTTAGTAACTGCTGGGACTTACACCTTTAAATCCTCCCATATGGCTTTTTATCAATTGGCTGTAAAATTGTCGATTTAGTTCTATACAGTGTGATGGTTTGGTACTAGTCTTACAATGATTCTCCATAACGTTTGCATTGCAGGGAGTCTGATAATAAATCAAATAGGAACAACTGCATACAGCTTACTGTCACTAAAGATAATGTTACATTCCTGGTTTCATTATAAATAATAACTGCTTTTTGTTTTTCCAGGTAAATCAGAGAGAGCTTCATTTCATGGCTATGGGAGGGATCCTGCAGCATCTGGCTGCCAGGTGAGTGTCTTATCAGCTGTTGATGCTCAACAGATTTCTCTAAAATTAGACACATATACATTATGTGTGTTATTTGTGTATTTTTGAAGTGTAATGCATTCAAAAATCAACTACACATATCAAAGGAGTGTGAAGAAATAATCCCGCTGACATCTTCTAACCAGAGTATATGCATAGCATTGCAGAGATCTCCTCCGGAAATAGTGTGCTAACTGAGTAGCGCTGTGTCGTCCAGTGTTGCCGTACCAGTTTATGTCTGAGGCAGCAATAGAATAACATACCGGCCAAACCGTCTTCAGTACAGCCCAGAACAGCAGAGGAAGATATGCACGTGTGTGCTGATACAGTAACACTGGATGACATGGTGCTATTCAGTTAGCGTGCCTTTGCACATAGTCCCTTTAAGTCAGTTTCTGTATTCACTAGTTCCAGTAAAATCATAAGAACAAGTCAAATGAGAGTGTCTGAATGCCTGTGGGTAATGCAGAAATGTATCAGAAAGGAAAGGGCAGAAACTTGACTGTTTGGGGCTAGCGGGGTGAGGGGTTTAGGCCAACCCATTATCGCTAACTTTGCTGCTAACCCTGTTCACTTTTCCAACAGTTGGAGGGACAACAGATGTAACTTCATGGTCTTGCAAAGATGCAGCATTTATTAGCTGACATTGTAGCCTGTGCTACCTTTCCTTCTGTTCTGCTCTGCTCGCATTCACCATCATTTCTCTGCTGCATATTCTCTGCAATCACTCAATCATAAACTTGTTACGCACACATATTACACACTGCCCTATTCCCTAAAACACCATTTTCATTTAGATCTATTTTTTTTTATAAATAAGGAGGGTAGAAGGTAAGATGGAGGGTATTTGATGCTCAAGTTGATGACTATAAACAATTCCACGGTAATGTTACATACAGTGACAATCATTACTAGACCACTTCATTACACTTTATTTTAAGGTATGAAGCATTTAATGTATGAAGCAGCATAAATCATTTGTTAGGCATGTATACACAAATTTCTTGTTCATGATGAATTAGGCCTTTATTCTTGATATAATCTTAATAAGGACCTGGTAGACCTTGATTTCTACTTACTAATAAGTAATAAGTGCCAGAACCAAACATGTATAACCTCCTAGTGTACTGTCTGAATAAATCCTGAATAATGGTAGAAACTGTTGTGGAATAAGCAAGCATACAGCTCAACCTCATTGCTGTATTTCAATGCCCAGGTTGCTGTGACAAACAGCTCTGAACAACTGGGAGATAGGCTCCCAGTTCCAAAGTGGAAACTGGATCAATAGCAGCAAGCACGTTATCATCAGTAATACCTATGCAGTGTGTACTTATTGGTCCAGAAATTTGGTTCTCTGTTCTATTGTCAGGCACTTCTGACAAGAATTACATGATGAGAGCAATTAAAACAGACTACAACCCATGGTCAATACAGGCATTCTTCACCCTTAATAAGTTGCTAGTACATCTATTATTCCTCAAAAATATGACCTATTCTAAAGTAAAGGTTGGGAGTGTGCTGACAATGGGAAAAAGATGGGAAGTGACAGTATTGACAGTGTTTATTTGAAAACATGGTAACATTTTATTTGAAGTGAAGAGTCGAGTAGAGAATGCTTTATTAATCCCTTAGGGGGCAATTCAATTTACAGTAACCCATCCATTAGAAATAAAAATCGTTAATATACAATATTTAAGAAAGAAAATAAAGAGGGAAAAAAGCATTTAAAAGTAATGAACATACAAATAAATAGTATTTCAGCAGTTGTCATACAAGA
>JANJYP010101683.1:0-20328 GCA_024605115.1 Rastrelliger brachysoma | reverse complement strand
TTTTTTTTTTTTTCACAGAGCAACTGGGCTTATGAATAATGGACACCAATGNCACACACACACACACACACACACACACACACACACACACACACACACATACACATACACACACAAACATGCCAATAACTTCATACACATGCACATTTATTAAGGCAGGACCTTCACACCCACACACACACGCATGCCAGCAGGTAACACATTCTGTACATTATTTATAGTATTTACATTATTATTATTGTATTGTATTTCACTTATATTTCTACTGTTATTTCATTGCTGTTGTTGCTGCAATGTTAAGGAGCCAAAACCTCAATTTTATTCTCTTATACATGTGTAATGGGATGTAACAATAAAAGGAATGTTGAATCCTGAATCTTGTCTCTGTGTGTAGCATGATAATGACCTCATTATCGTGCCTTTGTTTTTATTTTGTTCTTTATTTAGCACACTCCATATCTCAAAGAAACAGCCTCCAATCTGTATTTAAAAGTCTTTTTTTTGAACATGGAAATGGCAAAGTATTCTGCTTTTGTTCCTTGGCCATGATGCTCCATCATCTTTATGTGTCTTTGTCTGATTGTTTATGATTCATACAATTCCCTTTTTTCCCCATTTTGTCCTCTTCTGCAGGCACACAGAGGATCTGTCTGATCATTCTGAACCAGCCTCTGGATAAGGACTACCTCCACATTCTCTGGAGTAAAGGTAGATATCACACCTATTACAAACAAAGATCAAACAAGCCCCTTCATATCACTTAGATCCCATCTGCAACAGTTTGCGCTGAGCATGTATTCCCCTGTTTTGTCAAACCTTGCACTCTAGCCTTTGTAAGCTTACATTGTGCAAAATCTTAATTGCTGCCACGTCACTGAAGATGCCCCCTCCCTGCCCTCTGCCCACATTTCCTGTGAGGTGTGTTTTAATGAAGTTAAAGGTGACATCTTTTTTTTTTTTGGTGGAAAATTATTTCCCTTTTTGCATGGCTAACTTTTTTTTATTACTCCTGTGGCTGCAGACCTGATTATATTGAAAACAAAGATAATTTTATACAATTCATTGCATTCACAGTCTGAATATGCAGTTTAATTTTGTAACCCTGAGACTCTCACTTTTTAGCATTGTGATTTAATGGAATAATGATCTCTGAGTCTGGAATTTCTGTTTGAAGTTCTGGCACAGGCAACAACAACTAAACATCTGTCATAAGCAGACGCCACAGAGAATTGTAAAATAACACTAAAGTCAAAATAAAAAGAAAAGGCTGGTTCAGTAACCAGGATCATTCNCAACAACAACTAAACATCTGTCATAAGCAGACGCCACAGAGAATTGTAAAGTAACACTAAAGTCAAAATAAAAAGAAAAGGCTGGTTCAGTAACCAGGATCATTTCACATTACATATGAGCCCAATTTAGTGAGTTTCATTCATTATTTTCACATTGGTGAACTACAGTGCACTTAACTAAAAAGGCATTATTTGCTATTGAGAGTGGCTGTAAGGTCTGCAGGTAGTAATGATGGCAATCTGCACATTCATTACAGATAATTGGTTGGCAAATATCATAAACACAGGCAGTTGAAGAAAGCATCCACTCCCCTCAGCTGTGGAGTGACAGGGTATATATAAACAAAGCCACTGGACCTTAGAGCTCTGCATTCAACATGGGCATTTCAAGTCATAACAAATTCACCCTCACTGCTGACGCTGAGATGCTGCCCACAACTGTGAGGCCTGTTGTGGTCTTTCATCAATGAGGCAAAGTGGTGTGGAAAGTCCGGGCTAAGGAAAAAATAAAGTACAGTCCTGCTCTGCAAGCACATTTGAGTCTCATTGTTGCACAATCCTTGCTTAATCATGGAAATTTGTCTGTAACCAAGTGCAGAAAAGTACAAGCAGGAGAGAGGCTGTGCATTCATAATCACACATACAGTCCAACACAGTACAAGCTCAGCGGATGGTTCCACTGTAGTACTTTTAGAGAAGCAGTTATGTCTAAGGGCGTTTTGATGATTATTGTTGAAGATGGAAAGAACTGTGCTCAGTCACTTTCATATCAGCAACCTGCTGGTTACTATGCTGCAGGAAAGTCTCCTACCTTTCAGCCACTATTTTACTGTTGGCAGTGTAGGAAATTAAAAAAAAAATATATATATATTTTCAGGGTATTTGCAGAATTAAAAAAAATAGTAATTTGTGCATGCAAGTTGTTTCTTGTAGTAAAATGAGATTAAAATGCATACAGTAATCAACCTGTGTAACTACAACCACCTCGGTGGACACTGTCCTGTTTATCATAGTTATCTATAGGCGCATTAAAAGCCAAACAATGCAGGTGTGTTCCCTTTCACCAGCTAAGATTGTTTTAGGAAGACCTTTTAGACAACTAGATGGCACTATAAGAATGATCATGATGATATTTAATGGGCTTTATCTAATTAGATTTACCAAAAGTTGTGGTTGGAGGGATGATGTCATATTATGTCCCCTACAAGGGCAAACCAATCTAACTTAAATGATTTCTTCATGGTAGGTCTAGCAGTACTATATGCCAAAGCCTCAGGTGTTTCAGATAATTATAGAGGAGTAGCTACAAGTACTGTCAAAAGAGCCAAAATGAGTGTAATATTCCTTCTTTATTGATGCAGTTCTGGAAATAAGTTTAATTTTTAGCATGCTTTCTGTCATCTCCAAAATTTTCCCTACTGGCATTTTGCGCACAGATGTAATAACGTTATAGACTTGCTATCCAGCACTGCATCATTGGTTAGTAGAATGAAATAATATGTTTTAGATTTGGGACTAAAAAGCTCACAGTACTTCACCTAGGGCCTGATTTACTAAGGTCTCAAGTAGAGCATAGAGTAAAAAGAGTATTTGTGACAAAGTCAATGCTGTTAGTAAAATAAAATATATTGCACTTAAAATAATTAACACGGGCGGAAAAATAAACGGGCTGTATATTGTATCATTGTACATCTGTCTCCCCCCTCTCCTCAGTGACAGAATTCATGTGTGTGCAGTGGGCAACCAGTTAATATTGGCCTTTCAAAGGTATTATTTGTAGATCCAGTTAACATCTGCAGAATCACCTTCCAAGTTTGGTAAATCACAATGCATGTGCCAAATAACAAATTTTAATTTTTTCCTCCCACACTGCAGTTAAAACACCCCATTTTACATATTCATTATGACTAAATGGACAGCGCGTACTATCTTGCACATTTGAAGGTTGCAAACCTTAGTGCACCGTGTTAGTACGTCAGCTTGCACATTTTTTGCACATTCTTCATGCAAATAAATCAGGCCCTTAGTGCATTAAGTTCATTAATGTTAGTCAATGACATTGATCTGATCACACCACTAGTCAACAAGATGCTGTAGGCTGACATTAACATTATGTAGCTAACTTGTTAGTTAATACACCACTAGACCAAATACATTGTGTGTGTGTGTGTGTGTGTGTGTGTGTGTGTGTGTGTGTGTGTGTGTGTGTGTGTGTGTGTGTGTTAGAAGCAAAACCGGAAATTAAATTAATTTAATAGAGATAATTAGAGAAAATCTATTTATGGCTTACTGTAGGATAAGGATATTGTCTGGAAATTATAAAATTACTTATTTGACAGCGATGGGGATCATTTTTGCCCTTTGATCTCGATTTTTAGAGGCATTGCTTGGGGCACTTTTTCCCATGTTCCCCATTAGTTTCTGACACACTGGTTGTGGGGAAATATTTATTATAGAATATAAAACTTTGATTTGCCCTCTGCTTTTTAGTAGCCCACTCCAAGGCTGTCTATTAGACTAAAAGCCTTCACAAAAGGCTCATTGTTAAAAGAGGAAATATAGTTTTATGAAAAGAAGTAGAGCTTCAGGCTCCCCAAGGTGTCACCTGTAAGAATTGTTGATGCGTAGAAGTTGTGCCACATGCCTGTGATTTATTAAATATGCAAATCTGACTTTGAGCCTCTAAACCAGACAGTGTCATCTCAACCTGTATTCTACAACTTAGTTTTTCTTTTAAATCTGGAGAATGGATCAGGCACATGCAGAATCCAGCAGAAAAGGAACAACTCAAACTGCATTTGTTAATCATGCAGTTGTTTTATCAAGGACAGAGTGGTAAGATGAGACCTGGATCACTGACTTTAAGCAGTATTCATGCAAAGACCATGAAACAACAACAAATACACACAAAAAAATGAATTGGCACACTAATTTATTAAAATGTAATGGACACACTTATGCAATCATGGAAGAAGGTTAGTAAACAAATTAACTTTGAAGAGAAAATTGTGATTAAAACCAAAACAGATTGAATTTTAATCAACAAGGCTTTGATATTGTTATCAACTTAGCAAAAACCCAAGAGCCACCTGAGCTGTTTTCTACTGTGTAGCAGTCACACATTTAGATAAACATTGCTCTTGGTTTTTGCATTTATAATAGAGGTCATCTGGAAAATGTCTAACAACACTGGAGAGAGCAATTTCCCCATCTGATTTCACACCAAAGATCGTCTGCTACCTTAATATAAAGATTCTTTGGGTAGTCTATCAAGGGAGAAGCATAAAAAATATAAAATTTAAAGAAAAAGGCAGCGTACAAAACGATCATGGAAATTATGTTTATCTGTTAAATGCACAGGTAATGGCTTGATTGATGCTACAGTAAAACTAATGAGTCTTATACTTTGCATCCACAATAAAGGGAAAGGCTTGTTGTCTAAGGATCTGCAATAATACCAACAATACCAAACGTCACAGATTTGCTAATTCTCATTTTGCAGGGCGAACAATATCTAAATTAAAGACTATTTTTCAATATGCAGCTTAGATTTTCTCCTTACTACCAGCATGGCAACATATTAGATTTGTAATAAATTCTGTATGCACCGTTGATTGTCACTGACCCTCAACAGAGTTTGCAGATTGCCATTTTTAGCTTAATATCCTTATTTAAAAGTCTGAACATTGACCAGACCAGCTGAGTTTTATTGATGGTAGAAATAAATATCCCATGGATTTATTGTGGTATTGCATTGCTTTTAGTTGGTTGTGTTAACCCATTTTTTTCACTCTCATATACAATATATTCCAGTAATTCAGGCAAAATATTGCAAGGTAAGGATAGCATCAAATCATCAAACTAACCAACTGCACCATTTGGGGACTGCTGCAAGATAAATGGACATATCAGATGTATTTTGACAGAATGATGCAGTATGATAGTGTGATGTGGGAGGTTTGGGCATTTGCCCTGGCTTAGATAAGGCTACTTTTCAAATAAAGTTTCAGTGAGATTTTGGATGGTTTCTGAAGTGCCATAAGCAATGCTGTAGTGTTGATGTCAAAAATTGGGAACCTGTTTCTTGATCACCCTTGCTCTTGGCAACAGTGCACATGGGATTTGAAGAAGTTTTGACAGGGTGATGGTGGTGGGGGACTGGCAGATCTCTCACAGTTTGATGGTAAACATGCTTGTAGCAAGCTTATCATTCCTCACTTGATATGCCATGTATTTTTAATGTTGTTTATTGGATAAGCAGATGTCAGTGTGCGCATGAGCGTGTCTGAGTGTGTGTCACCCACCAGATGGTTGCTCACCTGGAGGAATCCTTGCCAGGTCTCCACCCTTACATAGACATACACACACACATACACACACATAACATAGCACTCTCAGGTCCTCTGATGTGAAACCCCTGGGCCCCCTCATCACCCCTGGGGGAGATAGAGCAGCAGGGAGCTAAGGAGCAACAGAGAGTAGAAGAGCGCATTGCTGATCAAAGAGAAACTCATTTACAGGTGCTGAGTGTGATGTTGTGAAGTGGGAACAAGCTACTTATGTCACTCACAAACCTCTCTCCCTCATCGAGTCCAATAGTCACCCACTTGTTCATCTAGTAAGTCACCCACTCCCTCGTTCACTTAGTCAATCAGTCACACTCATTTACTTACTTACAGATCCTTCACTCACTGTGTAACAACACAAACAGGCAAATCAATAAAGCAATCAGTGAAGGTGACTCTCTCTATGAGACAAAAATGGGGTGCTGTTTACAACGAGTGCTTCATTTCATCATTTGCTGATGTGGAGCAGCTTGCTGAACTTGTAGTTTGTGAGCAGCACCCCATCAACCAGTCAAGTATCAGCCTTGCAATCAAGGCTGGCCGGATGTGCGCACAAACACAGAATCTGCACTTATGCAAATGTGTTAAATGGAGTAAATAGGTGTGGGCAGAATTCAAAGAAACTGTTTGGATTGATAGAGAACTAAATAAAGAAAAAAAAAAACTTCTAGCATTGTCAGTGCTAGGGAAAAGAGAAAAGCTGGTGAAGTTGTGCCACCTAGAACAACAGAGAAGGATAGAGAGGAAGAATAAAGACTAACAGTTTGAGACTAGAGAGAAAGAAAATAAGTAGTTTGTGCAGGAAATCAATCAAATTCAAGCCAAGGTGTGGCAAGCAGGGTGGATCTGGAGACAGGATGACAGATGGGGGGTGGGGTGGGGGGTAGTGTGGACTGATAGATGAAGGGAGGGCGTCAAGGCATCATAATAAGGATAATAATCTTTTCACTGCTCTCTGTGACCGTTTGCCCTCTCCTGTACTGCGCTAAAGCCCCAACCCTGACAGGTATTAATCCTCCCCACTAACCTCATCAATAAAGGCCTGCTATAAGAATATCCCACACAGCACCGGATGTGTGCGTGTTTCTGCATGAATGTGTGCATGCACCTTTTCACCGTCAAACAGTGTCATAGATGATTAAAGAGCAGTGAAATGACAGTCTCAGTACTGTGTGTGGAAGTGCATTATCTATACAGCAGTGTGATTGACAGGAGGTGTTGATTGTGAAGCCTGCAGGGAGGGATTATGATGCCTAGTTTATTTACAAGGTCATCTCTCACTGCCTCTGCTGTCCCTGCACAGCTCACATCGCATTGCCCTCAGGATTCGTAGGACATCTATATGTGTGTGTGTCTGTGATTTTTCTGTTGAGCTTGTTTGTTAAAACGCAAATGCTCCAAGGAGATGGGGAGAAGATGAAGGAGTTTGGTTAGACTGTTGCATTCACAATTTTGTGAACTTAAAACAAACAACAGTTCATTGTTTTCAGTGGAATAGTGACAGTAATTGTGTCTTCACCGCCTGTGGATGGAGTGCAGATGGGGGAGATAATCTTTCTTGAGTTCAGTGTACCCGTTTTTGCTGTTTACTGTGATGAAGACGAATTGGATGTTGAAAGAAAAGACAAATGCCCTCCCACAGGCATTTGTGAAAGTTTCTCTTACAATGAAGACAGAGTTTTGGATAAGTGTGACCTGTTTTGAAGTCATAGGAAAGTGTGTCACAAGCAGCAACCTTAAAACGATGAAAGAGGAACAAGCTTGACAGAGACCGTTGAGACTGCAGAACATAAAACTAAAAACACTTGCCAGTAAATACAAAACGTTGACATTATGAAGCAATGTTTTTATGAGTGGGTTCTTTTTTTGTATGTGTATTAATACACAGTAAAATGTCTCAGATGTTGAGGTGAGCATTCCTATGGAAGGACAGTATTCACGTTAAAGGGGACTTTCCATTTTTTTGCAACCTGGACCTTATTTCTAGTGTTAAATATAGTTATACACTCACTCCAAAAAGTTTGGTGTAATTTGGAATCCATCTGATGATCTTTAATCCATTTGAGATCTGCGTATAACTGCTACAACCTAACTACTTGCAGGCCGTCAGTGACGTGCGCAGCTACAGTACAGCTCACTCATTGTACTCTGTCCTGTGGAGGCGGCGCTCATCAGTAAGTACTTAGGTTGTTTTACAGTGTAAAACCCCGTAAGACAATACCAACACAACTCTGAACTCACAGGGGAATAGTACTGGCAATTCGTGATAAAGTTTTGGTGAAATGAATGAGTTTCATGGAAGATAATGTCCTATTTAGAGGCTGCACTGCTGTGGCCCTTACCACTCCAGTTATATGGATATACACAGATCTCAAATGGCTTAAATAGTGTCAGATGGACTCCAAATTACTCCAAACTTTTTGGGGTGAGTATATACCATATTTACCCTAGAAATAAGGTCCAGGTTGCAAAAAACAGACATTCTCCTTTTAAATGATGTTTTTTTGACCCATCAAGAGACCCTGTAGTGAGTATCAGGCTGCACAGTCATGAATCTACTGAGCACCATGACAGGCAACACCATTTTCTATCCCTCACTGTACTTACTCTTAAGCTGCCTTTCAATCCTACTCTCACTCAAGCAAAGAGCACAAACTTGGCAGCTTAACCTGGCCTTATACTGTATCTGCATTGTGTTTACTTATATTCACCCCAACTTTACACAGTGAATTTACACGGTCAAAAAATATGGTCAGAAAATGCATATAATTGTAAGACGCTAGGAAATCAATATTTTGATATTATTGGTGTTATAACTTATTATTTTGGTACCTAAGAGATCCACTTTGTAGAAACACATAAAGCCATTAAGATTTACTGTAGCTCTCTTTATATGTGTTTGTGTGTGTATTAATATAGCATGCCTGCACACCAAGTTGAACCAATGATTGACAGAAGTAACAGTTCTTGAGCCCTAAGTCTGAAAATTATTCATTGCTTGTTTGTGTGTGTTTGATGTGTGTGTCTGTTTGTGCAGACACTTATGCACAGATAATGACTGATAGCTTTACAGTCTGTCAACACCAGGCTAAAAGAAGACTTTCTCTGTTCTTAAAGTTGTTATTTGAAAAAGTTTCTCTGCTTTTGCACTCCGTCAGAGATAATGAGTTATTTACATTCCAAACATTTCTTAACGTGGAACATCAACAGCAGGTTGTGGGGGTTATGAATAAAAATGCTACCTTGAGTATAAGTGTCTTATTTACGTCATTGCAAATGCATCTGTGTTAACTTACATTTTAAGTTCTCAAGGTGAGAAAACAGAGTCTAATTTACTGCATGCAGGAATCTGTGTGTTCTTGTGGATTTACTTTATATAGGTTTGACTCTGCACTGCTACATGCTAAACATATTGCTGTAATAATCGTGTTAAAAGTTTAACTTGGTTGCTAGAGTTCACTCCCTGGAGAACAGAGGTGTAATGTTAAGATATTCAATTCATATCTACAGTATTAATGAATAGAAAATGAAAATGTTTCCTATACTTTAAAGTATGGGGTTGGAAGTCACAAAGGAACATGTTATCAGTGCTGTTTCATTTATAATTAAACACCTTAAAATACAAGGTGGTGTCTGCACAGTAATTTGCATGGATATCATGGTAATTTGGTGAGGATAAATCTTAATTTTTCCCAGTTATGTATTGTGTATTTGTCTATTCTGAAGACAACTGGCACTGCAGCTAATGATTATTTATTGATTATTGATTAATATGAGGATAATTTAATCGTTTGGTTTATAAAATAGTAAAAAAAAATACCCATCACAATTTCCTGCAGCCGAAGGTGATGTTATCGAATGTTTTGTCCAAATATATTTAATACACTACAATGTCCAGAAAAGAATAAGCAGAATATAATCCCATTTTAAAAATTGAACATATAAAACTTGCTTGAATACAGACTTTATTTAATGAATCTTAAAAATAGTTGCATATTTATATTCTTTTGATCTTCTGTTGATTAATTAAGTAATTCCAGGGCTCTGTTCCGTACAGCACAAAGACCATGTCCACTGAGTAAAGAAGCAGCTAACAAAGTTAAATTGATTTCAGGGTGAAAACAAACTAATAACTTGAAGTACTCTTTCTCACATCTCTTGCCAGGACGAGTGCATGTGTAGATGCCATAACCCAGTGCACATTTGTAAGTTATGAGCAGTCGTGACTTCAGCTTATTCTTCACTCAAGAATCTCCTGCTGTTACTTTTTTTGCAACCTAACAAATGGCATGCACACAGATATGTGCAGACATGGAAATGGGTTTGGGGATTGGACACAGTTGGAGAAAGAAATATGGTGAGGCAGAACACTTGTGTACCAGGATTGCCCGTCTCTTTGGTGCAGGCTTTAGTTCCTTTTAAACTAGGTGTGAGTGGAAAACCACAGCTGATTCTTTGAAGTCTTTCCCCTGTGCACCATAACAGCCCCAAACAGAAAGTGGTTCTTAAAAAACAGGCTGCCTGTTCAATTTGAATAGAATAGAGGCCATCAAAGAGCATACATTTGCAAATAGTTTGCATCTGATTTAGAAAAACTTGCATACCATTTTTGTCTGTTTTTAAAATCAGAAAAGATAAGTGCTCTTTCATTCACTTTGCCTTTTAAGGGTCAAATAAATAATATAATGCTTGTCTGTGTAGTGTGTTTTTTTGGTTTTCTGTTGCAGAGAGGTGGTCTCTTTATAACTAGTTAATTCAGACCTCATTAAAGTTTCTTTTAGCACAGAAGTACTATTATTTGAGAGAAACCTTGGCTTTTCTGTAGTCCAAACTAGAGCTGCTTTTAAATCATACACTGTTAAATCTTATTCTTTTCCTTTTTCTATAAATGTGTTCTTGTGCACTCTTAACATCTGATGTATAAAGCTGCAGCATAATAGAATCCGCCCTTGAACATTCATCTTTGTGTATCAGTGTATTACGTTACCTTTTATTACTGTATATGGCACATCTAAACAATTCCTAAGTGTCTCATAAAATAAGCCAGTGCAGAACCTTGTTTTCCTTAAAGAACCAAGTCTGCAAGATAAAGAAGACACCTTTTGAAGTGAAATGGCACCACAAGATAAAGCACACAGTGTATTTATCAGGATTAACACTGGAAGGATGTGTGAAATGGCTCCTACGAACAGCACATCTCTCTATATTAGATCCTATCTGACAGGGAGTTCTTTGAAAAATCCTTGTTATAACTTGCACTCATAAATGGCAGGTCATACTGCTTAATTCCTTGCTTCACAAAGTATGTCACATCCAATGGCTGGTATTATTAGCATGTGGCATTCCTGTTTGCATCCCACTCCTGTGGAACTAATCATAAGTGGTGTTTCATGTCTACAGTGAGGCTTTCTGAATGTTATGGGTTTTGGAGAAAATCATGTTAGTGAAGTGTGTCGAGGAAATTAAATATTTATGCCACCAGTTGGACCAGACTAAGGTGGTGCATATAGATAGAAATATACAATTTACATATCCAGAGGTGCACTTTCCTTAAATTTACCTTTGCAAAAAAAACGTACACATTGTGACACTGCACACCACTTAAACCTTTTTGAATTGGGCTGTATGTAACAGTAAATAGGTCACATAGAAGTAGGTTCCATTCACTTGAGTCTAAAAGTAATTGCTCTGTCTTTTCATCTTTCTCATGTCTGTCTCTCTTTATCTCTGTGTCTTTGCAGCTCTCTTGAGGGCATGTGCTGACGGAGCTGCCAATCACCTTTACAACATCACTGCTGGAAATAGAGACAGGTGAGTTTATCTTCCACATTTGAATTTGTTAATTTGTGGTTAATATGTGTACATGATATTGCATAACCATACAAAGAGAGTATTATGGAGAAAAGGCTTACTGTTTATTTAATAGCATTGTGTTTGTTTGTTGTATTTTTCTGATTATGCATTTAGTAACTGTGTGTGTGTGTGTGTGTGTGTGTGTGTGTGTGTGTGTGTGTGTGTGTGTGTATGTATATGTCTCCATCCCAGGTAACAAAATGCACCCTGTTTATTTTTTGTGTGTGTTTTGAACAAAAAAAATGAAAAAAACATGATGGCACCGGCGCTGTTAAGGGCACATTCTGCAACTGCATTTTTGTGTGTGTTATGTTTGTGTGTGGCTAATGGAGGACTGCTGTCAGGAGAGAGATGGGTCTGGGGTTCGATGGGTCCCTGAAGTGTTGAGGCTCTCACATTAACACACTGAGTGTGAACATGAGCGTGTATTTTTGTCAGGTTGTGAATGTGATGTGTGGAGGTTCTTGGACTCTTTCTGACAACCATTTTGAGCTGTAGACATCTGAGGTGAGGACATATTTTCAAAGTGACGTAATTTAGGCCCATTCACACTTTTTTGTTGGGCAATTTTAATTTGCTCCTTGAGATTAGTGCTTAAATCTGAATTAATTCTATAATGTTTTTAGAATGATATATAGTTTTATGATTTTGTATGGTACATTTACTAAGGTTTTCCAGAACAGCAAGTTAATAAAATTAAGCAACAATAGAAACCCACTCCCATGTAGTACAATGAAGATGACTTATAATAATAGCTCAATATATCAGTATTATGTAGAGCACCAGTCAAAAGTTTGGACACACTTTCTCATTCAAGTCAATGAGCAGGTGCGTCCAAACATTTGACTGGTACTGTACATGTCAGCTGGTAAGTTAAAAAAAAATGATTTCAGAAGAAATAAGATACAGTTTAGAGGCAGTACAGTGTCAAAAATCAGCTTCAAAAAGCTGATTTGACCACAGTGAGAATTATAGAAAAAAAAGGATTATCCCAAAATATAGCATTTTAAAAAAGAAATGTTGTGATTTATCATAAATTGTTTGGAGGATAGTCTGTTTGTTCCAGTCTTAAACTGAAAGACCTCGCATGACTCTTCTGAGGACAATTTGACAGTCATGTCAACACAAACACCCATTTGCTATGTAGTGAAGTGATGGTGACCTGAGGAGAATTAAGTCACATTCGCTCTGTGTGTGTTATTGATAGCCAGGTCAGCCATGCGTGTGTATGTGAGTGTCCTACCTGAAGCTGTTTTCAACATGACAGCACATCGCAACTTTTCTCATATTACAGATAAACAGTTTGATTGGATTTTTGAGAGCTGTCTGTTCAAATGCTGCTCTTTTTCTTAACCAACCTCTAATTGAGTAAATGACACATAATTGTGGTTTTGGTCTGAGATGCAATTGCTTGCACAACATCTAATAGGGCTGTATGTAATAAATTTCACCTTCAACAAATTGCAGTAGTTTCTCAGTGGTAATGTTTAGTCATGCTTTTAGTTGCAGATGGGCTTCCGCAGCTAATTAGTAGATGTTCAGTGACAGAACTTTACAATTTTTGTATGAGATGAGGGGATGAATGATGTCATTGTAAGGCCCTCAGCAGCACAGTTGGACAAACATGCACATGTCTGTGTTTTGCTTTTTCACAAACTTGTACACATATTGTACTGTCACTGTATTTTCAAAACAAAGCAAGTTATGTATCTCTGTCTCAGAGTATGATTTCGAGGATGTTAGACCTGCTTGCAGTGGCATCGCTCATACTTCTGTCTGTTTGTGTGACAGAGCAGATTCATCTTCTGACCCCCCAGTCCAAGCTTTGTCAGCAGCCTACACAGTGGAGCTGACAGCCAGACCTCCCTTATTACCCGACTGCTCCCAACCCAAACAGCTTCTGTCCCAAAAAGTTATACATTACAGATAGATGTTGGGAGGGTGAAGGGAAGAAGAAGGGAGGGACAGGAGAAAATGTGTATGGGTAGGGATGTGTAAATCAATCACCAGCAAGTTAAGATGTATTTAACCCAATATTACCATAACTAATGAGCTACAGAGAGCAAGAGGAGGAGAGGAAGAGAGAAGGAGATACAAGCAATCAATCAAAGCCAAGTTTTATGAGATTTTAACGGTGATGGCAACAACACCATTCCCATGTGTCCCATATAATCAGATAGAGGGAAGAATGGAGGATGCACAAAAAAGATTAGATAAACAGACAACAGAAAGAAATATATGTAAATATTTTGAAACCAAGAGAAATGTGTAGTTCTGTAGACAGCTGAGCNGTGTGTGTGTGTGTGTGTGTGTGTGTGTGTGTGTGTGTGTGTGGGGCTGTACCTCTTAGGGCTTTACATTGCACTCAAACTGTGTTTAAGTGACATTATTACCGGCAGTTTTTTTTTCCCAGTCCAGATGTTACAATTACAGAGTTACAAGTTCAAAACATCAAAAGTTGGGCATTTTGCTTGTTGGATACACACAGAGTAGCGCCTGCTGAGAAGTCCCACATCTACACTGTAGCTAACACATGAAGAGACTCATGAAAGGATCAGTCCCCAAAACTCCATCTAGTAATGCTGAGAAATTGTGCTGCCTCACTGCGGGGGAGTACATTGGCTGTTTAAATGGGAAGCCAGCATAAGTGCTCTGTGTGCTGTCATCACTTTGACCACGTTCACTACAACTGTCTGGTGAAGATTAAGTTATGTCAGATTGTTGAAAGAACCAAAGTGTTTCATTTGCCTGAAAGAAGACTGTGTCTAAGGAATTTATAGCATCACAGTTATTTAAAGTTTTCTTTGAAGTGTAAATGATGGCAAGCCTTTTTGAGAAAGAGATGGCCTTAATGTATGAGATGACATTAGTGTGTATTTGTGTGCTCACTAGTCCATTGAAAAATAATGAGAATAATAAAGTTTCCGGTCAGCCTCTTAGACTCTTGCACTGCAAAGAACAGAGTGGGTGGACTGCTTCCAACAGTTTAAAGAAAGGTGCCTTGTAATTTTCTGTCAAAACAGCCTTAATGGTAGTCATTAAGGCTGAAGAGAGGCGGGGCACGCCAGGCTAAAGCTTTTTCCTTCTCATGAGGACTCAAGTGACAATTAGTCCACTTCACTGTATAGGGTACTAGAACACAAGCAGTATGTATTTTACTTTCCAGGAAACTGTATCCATATAAACTGTCTCTGATAGCTTATGTAGAAATATTTGCTAAGTGGCCAAAATATATATTAACGATATGCAAAATTGCTCTTTTATGAAAAGCTTTTCCTGTTATGGTCTTATCCCCGTTGACACTTAAAAAAAAAAAAAAAAAAAAAAAAGTTTGCTCTTCAGTTATATTTGATAATGTCTTCAAGCGAGTGTTAAGTAAATCCAGCTATTTGCCTATTTGGCGAACACACTAATATTTTAAACATTTTAGGCCTTTGCCTGATAAAAATGAATTGACTAAATAATATTATATACCTGAACTAAAACTGTTTTCATAGGGTCTCAGGTGTGTAGAACTGACACCCCCCTGCTCTCCTGTAAATCAAACCCTGCATGAATCTGTTCTGTTTCTAATTGAAAATTGCATTTTGTCTAATTTGAGCATCTAATCAAATCCTCTGAGAGGATAAAAAGTCAAGAGATGGATGAAAAACGGGGGGAGCAATGCTGAATGTGGGAGGAGGTAATTGTACAGAACCAGAGTTTATAAAATTTGCAGCTGTGTAGAGTTACAGGAAGATGCAGATGAGTAAATGTGCTAGTTTTTGTCAAAGCTTATGTGGATGTGGAAGAGCATGGTTGTGTCAGCATATCATATTGTGGGAATTGTAGATGATAATGCTGTCAGCCTCAGTAAATGAAGATGTCAAGAGCCAGGCTACTGTATATTATAAGACATACTGGCAAAGCAATATCTCTGACACACACTCTATTTGTCATTTCCACATTTTTCCTGTTATGTTCATAGCTCACACTTTTTAATATTAATGCTCACTATGGCTTGGTATCGATACTTGATAGCTTTAAGGTGTCTAGCGAAATAACCCAGTACTGAGCAGTATCAAAATGTCTCCAGTCAAATAATACCTATATTCAATCCTTTATGTACCCATATCTAAAAAAGGAATGACTATCTGTATAGTTTTGTGTGAAGCCAATCACCAGAAGTGTTCTTTAGCAGGAAAAAATGGTATCAGTTGAAGTACTCCATTGGTGCTGGTATCACTTTAAGGATACTGGTATTGTAAATTTTAAATGATAACCAGCCTTAATGCTCACCTTTGTTGCATGTGTCTATAATATAGACACATATTATGTGATTATTATACTATTTTAATTAAGTCAGTGTCTATTAGGGTCAGGACTCTATGATAGTGTAACTGATGAGGTTGGCAAAGATTTGCCATTGATATTGGCTGAAAATGTTTTCAATCTGTCTCAAATATATTTCAATCATTATATGATACCTTTGAGGCTACCTTCGAATAACCTGTAATAAAATCTGCACATCTTGGGAACTGTGTAATTGCTGTGCTATCAAGATTGTGTGTCCTAAAGATGGAGTCACAGGCCAGCAATTAAGAGAATTACATTGCAAATTAAACAAAGCAGGGAGGTTGAGCTCATGACTGGTAAGTTATGGCTTCTTCCTCCTAATTGCTTTTGGTGTAGTTCAAAATTTGCTTTTAATTTTTTCATTTCAAACTCTTCACAAATCCATTCCACTGACTGATTTTACAACTGACCTTATGAATTGTGTTGTGGTGAGTGAGTATATTCTTTGTTTAGTTTGTTTTGTTACTATATTAGGTCTGTTCAATTAGGAGTAACTTTAATCTTTGACCTGTTAAGCTGCTTTTTCTAATTTATGTTATTTTTCATTATTATGTTGTCTTAAGTCAAGAAGCTCATATTCAGACTAGTACAGTTATTCTCTCACTACACTTGCTATTCTGTTCACTAAGACTGTGAATTGCAGAGCAATTGAAAATGCACCTCTGTGCTTGTTGCCCCATGTTATAATTTTACATGCTGACTTTAGTTGTGTTATACTGTTTTCACACCAGTCTACCATTTTTTTCTAGGCAGTAATATTTAATCAAATATCAGATGGATTATAAACTTTGGGACAAACATATTGCTCCCCACAGAATGAATCCAACACACTTTTGTGATCCCCTTACTTTACCCCAAGCACAAGTAACATTGCCTTTAAGGACTGGCTCAAAAGTCTCTCTTACTTTAGCTTTAGTGCCAACATGACATTCACATACTTTTTCCACCACTGTATAGCTGCAAACTAATAACAATTTCATGAGCAATAGCTTTTGCATATGGTGCTTAAAAGAAAATGTTAACATGTTGAACATGGTGAACATTGCAAAAACATGTTGGCATTGTCACTGTGAATGTGTCAGCATGCTCATATTAGCATTTACTTCATAAACATATGCATACCACAGTGCCTGATGTGACTGTAGACTCTTGAAGTATTATTGTGTTAGAATTACAGCAATTAAGGTTAATTAGAATTACAATTATCTTTCATTCCCTCCCCATACCCACCTAGCAATAAGAGTAATATTGAGAGTTATTAACATTTCTATGTGTATGTTTTGGGAGTAGGGGCTATGTGGAATTATGACTGACTATTTACGACTAGTCTGAAACTAATTATGACTGTGTCTGGTTATTGGCTTCGCTGCCTAGGAATTTAACTGATTAAGTTTGGGATTAGAACTAGATCACACACATTAACAAATGTAGGAACAGACATATGTCCAACTATGTGTAAACATGTTTTTTTTTCTTTTTTGCTTCAAATTATTTCAATAGAAATGAAAAAAAACATCTTGAAAACATGTACATCAGCATGCAAGTAAGCTCTCTCTCATGTACCTTGAGGTCTTCCTTATTAGAATCTTAGTTGCAGTGGGATAATAAAATCTCCTTCAGCCCCGAGTGGTCATTCTTCATGCCCACGTTTTCAATCTTACTTTGTTATGAAAGAAGTTATGCAAAACCACACCGACATACAAATCAAAACTACAGTACAAACACACAACTAAGTCATATAAAAAAATGATACAAATGTATTTTTATGAAATGTTGTCTACATGAGTTAAGTAATAGTATGTGAGAGGAGAGGATGTGTTTGATGGTGATGTGGTCAGGACTGTTGTGGTTGTGCTACAACAGTTACCCACAAAATAAAATATATAATCATAATGTATTCATATTGTGGGGCAAAAAAAGTATTATCTCAGTTTCCATAGAAATACATGAAGTTTGACTAATACCTGGAAAAGAATCAGTCACATCAGTAGACTACTCTGGTAAGTAGGCTGAAAATAATGATCTAGGAACAGAGACAAGTTCTACTCTCTGTTGAGTCAGCCAGTCAACTTCAGCTAATGCTTACTAGAGATCATAGGATTTCCCAAACTGAATAAATACCACACTCACAAACACAAAAGTTGTCTTGCTTGCTCAATATTGTTGTAACTAAGATATAGATACTAGGGCTGTGTCAATGACTCAACAGCACAACTGATGTAGGACACCAGAGTGGGAGGTGAGTTTTACCTCTGATCCTCACATAACAAAACACAACAAAACAGAGATCCCAGCAAATCAACTTAGCATATAAAAAAGCCTATCCGAAATGATGGGACACAGTGTTTAACTACATACCTTCAAACATTGCTGTTACTCCTAGTTTGCCAAGTTCATATTTCTGCAATTCAAATCAACCACTAGTTCTCTACCTAGAAATGTTGCTGTAGGTGCAACATCATGGTGTATAGCTGTTCTCAGTGGCACAGTAAAATTTATAGTGCTGAGGCAGTTTTCATTTGAAACTGGCTAGATGTGCTGCCTTGCCGATTTGATCATATTCTAAATGTCTACTTGCTCGGTTAGAACTACCTGTTTTCTAATGAGAATAGGTTAATTTTAGTAAACTAAGACTGCTCGGTTAAGTTCAGGGAAATATTGTGGCCCTATATAAAACGTATCTACAATGGCTGTATATAAGAGACAGGATGCAAACCGTGGCCTCTGTTGTTAAATCAGACACCATCTACCATCCATTCCACAACACATAACCCAACATTATCATGCTGGCCCACATCTGCATTTTCCTTCTTTGAGTGGACCGTCAACATTCGCATGACCACAAGTGATATAATCTGAACAATCGGTTATGTTGTTTTCCTAAAGAGGACAGTCTCCCACAAGTGATTTCATTTGCCACATGTCCAAAGTTGGTGTATGAGTGTGTCTGCATGCAGCTGATGTCAGTGTTCATATAAGTCAGTGAGCAGAACCTGTCTAAGTTCTTCACTTTGGCTTGTTTACGTGTATTGGTGGTTAACAATGTCATCCAAAAATATTTCCTCCACCCTTCCACTGGCTCTCCTCCTCTGATTAGGAGATGGGAGGGATGAGAGGAGTAATCAGGGATGTATCTGCTCAAGTGATGGAAAGACGAGAAAAGTGAGAAGAGTATTCGTCTTGCTGTGATTTAGCAGATGTACTAAGATATGAAAGAGCAAGAGAACATAAACAAAACAAGAGTTTGTTGTAATTAAGTGGTCATAAGGAAGGACGATGCCTTGCTCAGCTTGACAGAAAAATAGACAGAAATAGAGATGAAGAAGGTGTGAAAATATATGGAAGGTAAGTGGTTAGACAAAGGGATGTTGCCTTAATTGCATACAAAAATAAGTATTGCAGAGCTGAAGTGAGACAAGATTGGGGAAGGATGTAAAGGAGAAGGCAGCATGTGAAAGAGAGGTGTGGGTGGCGGGCACGTGGAGAGTAGAAAAAATCAGGCAAAAAGGATGCATAGGCAGGTTGATAGACAAATACATACACACATGTAGACACACTCACACACAAACACAGGCAAAGGTCACACAGCCATCCCCGCCACCGGGCACTCAGACAAACTGGCAGTAAAATGCTCTATTTCCCATCCAAATTAAAGTGTCAGTTAATATTAATGTGGAAGTGAAGACTGTCAGACACACAAACAGCATTTACGCTCACGCACGCAGACACAAATGCAGAATTTAGAATCTCGCCTGGTCAATTACTATCAGCCGACTGAGTCATGCACACAGGTCACAAAGGGATGAGTATAAGTGTGTGTGTGTGTGTGTGTGTGTGTGTGTGTGTGTGTGTGTGTGTGTGTGTGTGTGTAAAGCTCTGATAAGGCCCAATGTCGCGTCTTGTCCCATCTGTCACATGAAGGTTATTTCTGAGTGGAGATGTGTCCTGTGGCTTCCCATATTAAAGGAAGAGAGAAGAGTGCATGTGCTTGTGTGTACATACATACAAGCATTTTGTCCATATTCTCTGTTTGTGTATATTTGTGTGTATATGTGCTCAATTGCAAAAAGTTTTTGCTCAAGCCATGTTGCTTTTTTCATACCCAGTTTAGGTAGGGTTGTGCTCAATTGTCTTTATGCGTGTATATGTGTGCGTATGTGTATGTAGCAATAGATTGCATACAATTGTTGTTCTGTTTGTCTTGCCATATCTTGTTGGTGTAAATGGGAATTCTGAGGAGGGAGAGAGGGAATAATCCTTCTGTATCTCTTTCTTCATCCGACCAGAACATCGCTCTCGCCTCTCGCTGTGAAGCACACAAACACATGCACGCACACAAATAAACACACCACCCAACCAACCGTGAAATCATAATGTCAGACCTGTTAATGCCTCTAGATAGCAGCAACCTGCATCCCTGCGTGGTCTTACTCCATACACAT
The DNA here is from genome assembly GCA_024605115.1 of Rastrelliger brachysoma. Taxonomy (NCBI): domain Eukaryota; kingdom Metazoa; phylum Chordata; class Actinopteri; order Scombriformes; family Scombridae; genus Rastrelliger; species Rastrelliger brachysoma. The sequence continues at coordinate 60 of JANJYP010101683.1, read as the reverse complement.
AAACACGTACACACACACAAACACTTACACAAATGTAATAAAGAGGTTGGTAGATTTTGG